>SNQJ01S0099677.1:20094-30994 GCA_010110895.2 Picea sitchensis
ACTTTAAAACCTTCTAAACACTCTTTAAATCACCTAAAAGTCTACCTAATTGTTATATATACTTAATAGACTACTTTAGGGTACCTTAGACCACCATCTCCACCATCTAAAACGGGTTTGAGGAAAACAACGGAGGGTAGTGGTAGGGGAAAGCCCCGTGGCGCACCAGGTGTGTGTCCTCTCCGGGAAGTACTCTTACTGTCAGGGCTGACTGGTTCTGCTAGGGTTGGCCTCGTTGCCATACTATCTTGAGCATCCAGCAGTTATTTGGCAACAGGAGGAGGAGGCTTTGGTGAAAGCTAATAAAACTTGTTAAATCTTAAGAAAAACCTAACTATTAAACCCTTGACCAAATCTAATAGAATACTTGGGGGGGCTTAATAATTAAGAGTGTAGATTGTCTCCAATACTCTTCATAATAGTTGTGTTTAATTCTCTTAAACTTTGGAATCTGTTGATGAAGTAATGTGTTGATGATAATCTCGTGTAAATGGTGATGTGATTTGATGCTTTAGCTCTTTTATATCATGTACACATTGAAGATAAGCTTGGTTAGTTTGCTTTGTGTAAATTGTAATCTATCATTCTTTAATTTGTAAATCTTGTAAGTAAATGTACATGGTATTCTTTTATTGAGTTTTTCTTTCTTGTAAAATTGTAACTTGTAATCTTTTGTAATAAACAACCTTTGAACATAGTTGACCCCTTGCCCAATTTCTAGGCACTAGTCTTAGTTGACCTAGGGAAAAGGCTTGCTTCCCATGCTAACCCTTGCATCTTGCATGGTTGCCTTAGCATCTTAGGATTAGAATCCCCTCTAACCTTAACAAATTAAAATTAACTCCTAGAACCTAACTCTAACACACTTAGTAACTAAGGTCTACCCCCTTTGGCTTCCCTAGGAGTAAGCCTAGACGAAAGAGGTTCCGGTCAAAGTGACAGCGTGGGCTGTGAACCTAGGCATTGTGCCTCCAAGGACACACTAAGTGAGCTGGACTTAGCTCATGTTTGCAAGTGTGTATTAGGACGGCAACATATCCCGTATATGTTGAATATCTTTTTCATAAGCAATCATAGTGAATGAATGATATATGCTACTAGTGTAGATTAATTTATTGTTATATTGTTCTTGTTGCAATAAACTCCTAGGATACTAATTGTGCTTAGATTTAGTTTTGAGCCTTAGATTATTTTCTTTAGGGACTACCCCCCTTGGCTTCGCTAGGAGTTGGCTTAGACGGAGGAGTCAAGGATCAGGTGACAGCTCCTTGACTCGAGACTTGCCCCCAAGGACACACCCAGTGGATTGAAGGTTTCTTCCACGTTCCCCAAGGTGTGTATAAAGGCGACAACAAGTCTTGTTCGCAATTCCAACCACATTACCCTTATCTTTCTCCTTGTTTGTAATTGTGGCAGCGCGTGTGTTATGATATGCTCATTCTGATCATTCACTAAGCTAACATACATCTTCAAGAACCCAATTTAGACCTCACTTTTGTGTTTTATGTTGGAGATTTGCATCTTCGGGCAGTCATTCTCCACAAGAAGACCCATCTACACCATTACAAAAGCCCCAGGAAGAAGTTGAAGACCCAGGAAGAGAAGTCGGGCCCACAAGAAAAATAATAATAAAATTGAAGACCCAGAAATAGGAAGTCGGCCCCAGACTGGCACCCAGATCAGTATAAATACAGGACTTGCTCATTTCATTTTCACAGTCAGACAACTCCTTCTGCAATGCGCACCCTGAGCCAGTATTTGGGTGAAGCCAAGGCAGTTCCAGTGGGTGGCATTGAAGCATGGTACAGTTGGATATGATTTGTCTCAGGTGATGAAGTGAGGCTACAGAGATATACAGATTCCGATTAAGCAGGGAGTGCAATAGACAGATTGAACACCTCAGGGTGTTACTTCATCTTGGAATCGGTGACGATTTCCAAGATAAGCTGGAAGCAGGATTTTATAGCACTCGGTACAGCAGAGACGAAGCATCTCACAGCCAGTATCGCAAGTTGTGAAGTGGTGCAACTTCAGAAGCTTCTTGTAGGACTTCATCCGAGACAAGGTACAGAAAAGAGAAGTGAAGCTCCAGTACTTATCCACAAATGAGCAGATTGCAGATATCCTCCCGGAGTGGCCATGCTGACTTGGTCGAGGAGGATGATACACAAGATTAGCCATGTTGATTTGGCTAGTGATGAGCGTTGATGTTTCAACATTGGGCAGACATTCCCCTAGATTGGTCACTCACGGGGCTCTGCTAGTGGTGAATGGCCCAGGTATGTTGATGTTCTCCAAGTTCGCGCAGACATTCTTCCTAGATTGGTCATGCACGGGGCTATGCTAGTGCCGATATTACCAAAGGAGAATGATTCACTCATCCACAGGGTTTTGCTAGTGGTTTTGCTAGTGGTGAGTGGCCCAGATAAGCATCAGGCAGACATTATCCTAGATTGGTCATGCACGGGGCTACATTAGTGTTGATAAGACCAAGGCTAATGATTCATTCACTCACGGGGCTCTGCTGGTGGTGAATGGCCTAGGTGTAGTCCTTATCCTGTCAAGGAGTGGATGGACTCGAGATGCTATCACATGCATATTCCGGGACGGAATGCATGTGCGGAGATAGCATATCAACATGGCTCATGAAGACAACCTTTCTATGACAGAAGAAATCCAAGTATGGAGAATGTCTCCCTCGTTGAGAGGGAGTGTTGGAGATTTGCATCTTCCGGCAGTCATTCTCCACAAGAAATTACAAGAAGACCCATCTACACCATTACAAAAGCCCTAGGAAGAAGTTGAAGACCCGGGAAGAGAAGTCGGCCCCACGGGAAAAATAAATTGAAGACCCAAAAAAAAGAAGTCGGCCCCACACTGGCGCCCAGATCAGTATAAATACAGGACTGGTTCATTTCATTTTGACAGTCAGATGGCTCCTTCTGCAGTGCACACAAGGCAGTTGCAGCTGCAGTTTTGGCACTTTCGCTATTTCTAGGTTATTGATTATCTTGGAGAGTGTGCCACACTCTTGCTTGGTTATTCTTGGTCATATTATTGAGGAGCTAGGTCTTGGTGATACTAGCCTTGGGGAGGATCTTCTCTATTTGGTATTTTGGCTATTGATGGTGATGTACTGGTAATATCTTGGACTGAATTCTTCTAGAGAAAGGTTGTTGGGTTTTCTCCCAAGGTTGGGTTTCCCGGGATAAACTCTTGTGTTCTTGTGTCTACTGTGCATGGTTAATATTTCTAGATCTTGTTATTTCCGCTGCATTGTTATAGTTGAGATTTTCAGTGTATAGTTATTCTATGATAACTGATGTATGAAAGTGAATCTTGTTATTAATCACTAGACAATAACTATCAGATCTGAGAATCATATAAAACACCAACATTTTATACTCGCTGATTGATGAAGGTTCTGGTCAAAACAAATAGCAGCCAAGCATTATTCCAAGTTGAACTTTGTTAAGACTATACATATTCATTAAAATGTTCATCACCTGGGGGAGAGGGTTTCAGCTTTGTTAGGGGGCATAAACATTGTCTATCACAAACATAAACATTATTTCAAGTTTGACATAGTTTGCATGACGGATTTGTATATAATCGGCATTTTATTCTGAAACTTCTTACAAAAGTTTTCTTTCAACAAATAATATAGTTTGGAAAGTTTTTTCTCTACAATGTCATTTATCGTATTGAGTAATCTTACAATAAGAATAATATCAGGTAGCATTAGTTCAAACGGTCTCCTATCCCAGAGATCATAACATTATAATTAAACATCTTATGGGACACAGATAAAACATCTATTTAAAATGAAACATTAGAATTTAGAACTAAAGATGAAGAATTGAGTGATACCCAGTCAACCAAGCTCTCATTGCCAACAGACTGTGATGTATCAACAGGTCTTCTCCCTGTCACAAGCTCCAACAATAGTACCCCAAACGAGTATACATCAGACCTTTCAGTCAGTTTCCCACTTGATGCATATTCCGGGGC
The DNA here is from genome assembly GCA_010110895.2 of Picea sitchensis. Taxonomy (NCBI): domain Eukaryota; kingdom Viridiplantae; phylum Streptophyta; class Pinopsida; order Pinales; family Pinaceae; genus Picea; species Picea sitchensis. The sequence continues at coordinate 24,106 of SNQJ01S0099677.1, forward strand.
CAAATACCTGAACATTGAAACCAATGTTCAGAAATTTCAAACTGCTCTCCTGACTAGAAACTGGAGCAAGTTTAGGTTTAATATTACAAAGAGAGCATACCAAGAAAACACTACTTGAATAACCTACCCAAATTTTCCTAAGACACGGATTGTCCCATGGGTATATGTATCATGTGCTAATTTTGCAAGCCCAAAATCTGAGACCTGTCAAATCAAGTGTGTGACACATAAGATACTGGTCTATAATTCAAAGAACTTTGTTTATGATTTTACACTCTTGGGACGCTGTCAACATCCTCAAAGATTTACTACCCGTGCTTCAAAATTGTTATCCAGCAGAATGTTGGATGACTTGATGTCCTGGTGAATTATTCGAGGATGGCCTGGGAAAGTAAAATAAAGAAAAACTAAGTAATGTAAAAAAACATCTTAACAGTGTAAAACAATATAACATAGAATACAGCAATTACTTACAATCTTCATGCAGATAAGCCAATCCCCGAGCAGATCCTATAGCAATCTTGCTTCTCGTTGCCCAATCGATCACACGTCTTCCTTTTCCTAAAGAGATTAAAACACAAGAAAGAGAATGAAATAATATGTATAGCAAATGTCGGACATCAATAGCAGAACCTTGGGTCAGTATCAATAAAGTCGTCCCTACCATGGAGATGTTGTTCAAGGTTCCCGTTCGGAACATATTCATAAATAAGAAGCTGCTGACTATCAGTAACGCAATATCCAACAAGAGAAACCAGATTCCGATGATGGACCCTGCTAATAATCTCTACTTCAGCTTGAAACTCAAGTTCCCCTTGCCCACCTCCCACTTTGAGTTGTTTTACTGCAACTACCTGTCCATCTGGCAGCTGACCTCTGTAGACCCAACCAAAACCACCTTCTCCTAATTGATTTTCAGTAGAGAACCGATTTGTAGCTACTGCCAATTGTTCATAGCTGAAATTAAATTTCAAATTGCCCCACCCATACCTCGATGATGCATTCATGGGCTGTGGGACTCTAAGTGTGCCTCTAGCAATAGAATCACTGTAACCCTCATAGCCATTTTGATAATCTCTAACTGGAGCTTGGGGTTGTTGGGATGGCTTGCTTGAAGATTGACCTGTGAAGGACAAAAGTCAGGCATTGGCCAGCTCAGTTAGCTATTTAGTCTACGTGCACACATGCATACATACATATAGAAGAAATCAACTCAATAAGACTGGAATGGGCTTTTGAATCCAAAATCTTGTGCATAAAACACATCACATTCGTCCTTGTTATTCAAACTTGTAGGGAATGTTTTAAATTGCCCACATTTCTTGATCATGAATTTCATAACCATGCATAGAATTATTTAAGTCAAAATTACTCTACTGAACTGACCGAAATGAGCACCAGAAATACCAGAATCAATAAAGAAAATTAATGTTTTTTAGAACTAGCTGTTAAAAGCATCGAAAAGATACCTGCTTTGCAAGAGGAGCTTCCGGAAAAAAGCCCAAAGTAATTATCTCCATGGTGAATTCTCCTCTTCATCTTTATGGACCAGAGTACGAAACCAATCACAGAAAAAATTATTACACCAGCAACCGCTAGTGCAAAGATTGCTGGGCCAGAACTAATGCCGCTGGGGGACTTATCTGATTTTCGTGTAGATTTCAGTGAACCCTCCGCTGGTGGAAAAGACAATTCTGAAGGGGGTTTTGAGGATGGAAACAAAGTCTTTGGGGATGGTACAAAAGGTCTGGTAAAGGGAATTTGATGGGGTGTTTGAACTGGGGAATCGTGGACAGATGGAGCAGATGGGTGTGGATGCCAAAAAATGGTGGATGGAGTATGAGGTTTCGATGAAGCACGAGGATTCGGAACAGCTGGGAGAGCGGGCGTAATCTGCACATGGTGTAATGGAGATGGGGCTTTTACAGGTGTAGATGTGACGATGCTAGGTGGAACTGATAGAGAAGGGACTGGTGATGGTGGTAATAGAGAATGTGAAGGGCCAATTATGGGAGGCTGTGAAGAGGAGGGTTGGGAAATAGGTGAAGGAAAAGAGGGGGTGGCAGGAGGGGGTGAAGTGGAAGATATAGGTGCAGCTGCAAGGGGGGAGGCAGAAGAAATGGGTGTAACAGAAGGTGGCATTGCAATATTGGGTGAAGCTGAAGATGATGACTCTGAAGGCAAAGGAGATGTCAATGGATGAGAATGTGATTTTAGAGAAGCAGAAACTGATGGTGGTCGTGGATCTGGTTGATTTATAGCTGTGTGGGTAGTTGGTGAATGTGACTGTGGTCCCTGTACATGATTCCTAAGCCTTGGAACTGAGGCAGTATATGGAGATGGAAAGGGGGATGAGGCGCTGGAATGCATTTTGTATTGCTGTGTTATTGTTTTCTAATTACAGAACAGAAAAGCTTTGCAATACAATTCTCACATACTGAACGAGTTTTATTTCATGGAAATTTGCTGGACAAAAAGACATAATATTACAGCATACCAGAACTTGTTTGTGCAGATAGAGCATCTGTAAATTTTGAGTGTTTGAGTCGCATTGCAGACTGTGCTGTGGTGTGGTGAGAACTATCATAGCTGGCGTATGCACCAAAAATTTCATTATTGTACTATACTCTTGGTTCCTGAAAAGCACCAACCGAGCAACATGCGCACTGAAGCAGAAGACTGCTGTCTGAACGCAATGGCAACTGACAGATGAAGTTGGTGGTGCCATAGTAGTAGTAGTTGGGGGAGCACAATCTAAAGTAAAAGTCACTTCCTTCTTGTAAAAGTGAAAGCGGCTTCTTGGGCGTCAAGTCAAAAAAGTACTTCCTTCTTGTAAAAGTGAAAGTAGCTTGTTGGGCTTCAATAAAAAAAAAGTGAAAAATTAAAGCCATTAATGCTCCATTGCGAAAGTATAGGACAGGGAAATTGTTTGACCCGGGGAAAGAGGCTCTGTAGATTCTGCCCATCGTCAGCCACCATTCATGAGTCGCACTTACTCATCCAAAGTACATGATCCTCAATCCAAAAGGGAGCATTGTTCCCTTTGGTCTCATTTTTTTTCCTTCTAAAGGGTTACTTTGACCGTGCTCTAATTATATAATAATAAAGATCATGACATGAGAATCACAGAAAATTTAGTACATTGTAATTCGTTTTACTTTAAGCGAACATTATTTAAGAATTCTCATCATGGCATGAGAATCTATACTAAGTATAATTCGTATTAACTTAAGTGAACATTGGTATAATGAAGGAATGAAGAATAGTTAAGTGAGAAAGCTTACAATGTAAATTTAAAATTCAAGGAGGAGGGGTTCAACTTTTACTCTTGTAAGTATGTTTGATATTAGAGTAAGTAGGGACAAGGATGGTGTGAATGGGAAGAAGTAGATGAGGGCGGGAAAATGGAAGAAAGGAGTGTTTTGATTTTCTTGGAGGGTGACCTGGTTAGTTAGATTGGAGTTTCGTTTTACGTTTTTAAATGCTTAGAAGGCTATCTTATTGGCTAACTTATTGATTTTTTCATCTTCCAGGTTTTTTCTCATTGTCTAGTGATTTATTTACCTTCTAGTTACTTTTTTTGGAACCTGGTAAGTTTCATTACAAGTTTTGTACTAAAGTCTGGGCCCGCCCTGCGGTCTTTATTAACTTACCTGTCCCTTTTTTTTCCTTTTTTTCCGTCGGTTTGTGGCTCCATAGTATTTATTTCCACCTTTGGGAACTGGTCCAAACCGGAGGGGTTTTGTAGGTGCTTTCTAGGTGTCAACCTTACCTTGTTTTCTAGTAAATATCACTTATTTATTGTCAGCTACCATTATGGGGTCTCGTGATTCGGGTGGGTGGAAGTGTAATGAATTAAAGACCTCCATCGCATCAAAGTGCAGTGAACCTTTATTACTGGCATCTACCCTTATTGGGGTTAAACCATCTACTAAATCTGCTGAGAGCCTGACTTTTACCACTTTCCTTCCTAGGCCCCTGTGTTTCACACCCCGGGCTTCTGCCTCTCTTAAATCGAGCTCTTTTTCTTCGGAGAGGTTACCCTCACAGTCTTCAGGTTTTCACGACACCTTTTCTCAAAAAACCGTCTGTTGTACTCATGTTCCCACTAGCAAAAAATGGAAAATCTGGAGACCTAACAAGGTGCCGAGAAAATTAGTTTTGGGGTCGGATATAGGTTTGTTGGAAACCTATAACATGGCACTTTGTGGCCTGGTAGGTCAAGTTTCCTATCATTACTTATCCCAAGAACCTATCCAGGTTTGGATGGATAAAACATGGCAACCTATTCTAGGTTATTCACCAAAGGTTTTTTTCCTGGAGAAAGGTTGGCTTGGTTTTCTATGTCAGTCGCCCAAGGATACAGAGGTATTATTAGCGACTCGGTGGTTATTTGGGGCTAGCAGCTTAATGATTAAGAGGTGGTGTGTCTCATTTGATCCACATAGTGAGTATTTTTCTAAGAGACACCTCTGGGTTCTTTTACCAGGGCTCCCTCTCCATTTCTGGAATGAAACTGCTCTTAGAGCTATCGGAGATTCTATGGGTACTTTTATCTCAGTAGACAGTGTTGCACTCAAAGCACCAGACAAAAAGGTTGGCAGAGTTTTGGTGGAGTTAGACATCCATGGTGGTCTGCCAGAAACGCTGGACATTGTATGGCGTGATAGAAAGAAAAAGCAGCGCCTAGACTACCTGGGGATTCCCTTCAGGGGTAATCGGTGCCACTGTACGGGACATTTACATAGGGATTGTAAAGGTTTGGAGGTTGTGGAGGAAACTAATGAAGAACTTGAAAACTGGGAAGTACCAGACTGCACCCCGGAAGTAGAACTTTTTGGTAAGTTTGATCCAAGCTTTCGAACTGCTTCAAGGAACCAGGATTTTTCAATGGAGAAGCTCTCGGAAAAGTTAAAATACTTTTTCCCGTCTCTGCTTGATTCTCTTACTCTGTGGGAAAGGGATTTTTTGGATTTTGCTCCAGTTTTAGCCTCTTACTCTCCTATTAAAGWCGGTTCTACAGTAGGTGATTTGGCTATGGGAGTTAAGTGTTGTAAGAAGTTTGTCRTTGTAGACACGGGACTGRCGAACCTTACTGGAGTCAAACTTGTTAATGTGACTGAAAATGRCAGTAGCCCCCCTACTGTAGGCCGAGATTTCGAAGTTGACCCCTTGTTATCTGAACCTCAATTGACCCAATCGGGTAGTGATTCTCCCCTACAGTCTGCCATTGATTTAAGTCTGCAAGGTTGCAGTGAATCTGAACTTGATGACGAAGCTCTTCTGGAAGTCTTTGATAGTCTCCTACCTTCTGGGCGAGGCCTAGACACATATGTTCCCCTTCCTATTTATCTGGGGAAAGCGATAATAAATGAGACGATGGATGGAGAACTTGCTTCTTCCTCAAAGTCTCTTCCTACAAGCAAGGATAAGGAATATGCTTGGTCGAGGGGTTTGGGCATAGAGATCTCGCCCATAAAAACCAGAAGCTCGCAGAAAAAGGCGAGTGGGGGAACAACTATTCCTGAGGTGAAGGAATCYTCCACTGTGGACAGTGGGGCACTTAGAGAGTTGAAGGCCCTAGCAAGGTCAAAATAATGTTGCCACTATCCCTAAACATTAGARGGATAGGGAGATCCCTTAAAGTTGTCATGTTTYGTAGGGTGTTGGATCGTATATGTCCAGATATCATTTTTTTACAGGAGACTCTTGTGGAGGAACATAAAGCCAGAAGTTTTGTTCAAATTTTTTGACCAAGTTGGGTTTTTAGTGTTGTTAGTTCTTTAGGAACTTCCGAGAGGCTTTTAGTGTCATGGGATCCAAATACTTACTCCCTTACTCCATCCCTAACCTGTGGGGGTATTTTCTTAACTGGCTGAATTATATCTACTTGTTGATCTATCTATTTACTCAATGTTTATGGTCCTTGTATGGATAAAAAAACTTTTTGGGATTCTCTGGCGGATAGTGGCCTGCTCTCTGCTGGCAATTTGATACTTGCGGGGGATCTGAATATTACGCTTTCAGCAGAGGAAGTGTGGGGTAGTACTAATTTCTCGGCTTCTATGGCAGATCATCTAAAAGCAATCTTCAAGTCAAAGAATCTAGTGGATATCCGACCGGATAGGATGATTCCTACGTGGCGCAATGGTCAACAGGGATCACAGGCTATTGCAAAAAGATTGGACAGGTGTTTAATTTCAAAAAGTTTAATAATGTCCAAAGATTATTACCAGTTGTGGGTGGAATACCCGTTTATATCGGACCATGATCCTATTGTTTTTCAAATGGATATTGTACCAATTAACAAGATTTATCCCTTTAAGTTCAATCTGATTTGGTCATTGGATGTTGATTTTAAGTCTTTAGTGTTTTCGGTATGGAAGGATAACAAGTATTTATCTGAAGAAGGCTCACAATGCAGATTAGTCTAGAAACTAAGAGATTTAAAACAACAGACTAAATTGTGGTCTAAAAAGAAGGAAGAACTTTTAGTAAAACGTATGATATCATTGGAAGCTCAAATCAAAGAAAGTTTTTTATCTGTTGTTGAGGGTAACTCAACTAGTGAAAATGAGATTCTGTTGGGAAATCTGGAAAAGGAGAGAAACAAAATCTTATTATATAGTGAGGAGAAGTGGCGCCAAAGGAGCAGAGCGATATGGATTGAAAGCGGTGACTCCGATACAATTTTTTTTCATAATTTTGCAAGTCAAAGACGCAAACACAAATATATCCGGGAAATAATTGATGAGTCTGGTGAGCAATGTAAAGGACAAGCAAATTTGAAGAAGGCATCGACTCATTATTTCAATAATTTTTACAAAGCCCGGTCAGACTCTTTTACTATGGAGAAAATGGAGGTTACTAATCTTTTCAAAAAAATGAT
>SNQJ01S0099678.1:2962-16110 GCA_010110895.2 Picea sitchensis
TATCGATAAGCAGCACCGAGTGATGAGATGTCCGGAAAATCCATTTCAGTTTGGATGTATCTGTGTAGAGCCCCATGGTATTTCAAAACCAAATGTCATTCAGAGTCTTTGATACCCAGCTTGGTGCACAAGGTATGGAAGGTATTGGCGAAATCTGGAAGTGGTTGGCCCCTCTCTTTCCGTAGTGTGGTCCATCTCATGTACTGGTCCTCATAGTTCCCAACAGGGTAATACTGTTCCTTTACCGCATCCAAAAAAAAAAATCCCAAGTGGACTCGACCCCATATATTCCATACTCCTTTATGGAACTGTGCTCCCAATAAGTTTCCCACCAATGTTTGACATGGGGGAGAGCTTTAAGGAGTGTGAAGGTAATCTTTTCCCTGTCAAAAAATTGTGTACAAAGAAATAACCTTCTAACAGATTTAACCATTTGTCTAGGGCATCCTCATCTATCTGACCTTTAAATATGGGAATATCAAAATTAACCTGTACCTTGAAAGGAGAGGTGCTTCCAAAGTGGTTGTTTGATGAATATGCACCTGTTTCTATCGACAAGCATTGAAGGATGTGGGAAAAATTCTCCATCATTTCGTCCCTTTGTTGTGTGAGAGCTTGCTCAAGCAACATATTGATAGAATCATCTGCTCCATCGTTTTTATTTTCTTTTTCCATGGAGGGTTTCTTGGGCATGTGAGAGTGATTGTCTTCAAGAGAGACAAATTCGAGACCCAACTTGTTATGCTTGGACCTCGTCGGGGACATGCACTGAAAAAAACGATCAAGAGCAGCCTGCTCTGATACCACTGATCTGGATTATTTTCAGCACGAAATGAGAGCGGAGATATAATAAAGAAATATACAAAGATATCTCAGATATCCAACAATATAACATAAATGTATCAGAGATGCAACCATAAACACAGAGATACAGTAATACAATTTCTATTAATGAGCGAAAATGTACAAAGACTGTAAAAATACAGAGTGAAAGACTCGCTAGAATGGTGGCAGCTTATCTCTGAGAAGAGATGTGACGACTACTCTCATTTGCAAGAAGATGCTTGTTACAATGAGGCTCCAAAGGCCTTTTTAACATAAGAAAAATCCAAAACCCTAACCTTAGAAGATGAAAAGCCAAAAGGTTTATGGGCCCTGATGGGGGTAGTTGATACATCAACTTCCCGAGGGCATAACTTTTGCATACAATCTTCGTTTGGGGCGCTCGATACACTGTTGGAAAGGTCTAACTGAGAAGAACGATTTTCAATTGGTTTAGATTAGTTCCTTTGGTAGCCCACTGGACCCCAAATCCCCAAAAAACGTCGTTTAGGGCCTCAAAACAACCCCGGAAGTTTGGAACCCGAAATACTGCTGAAACTTCCTAGGTGGAAAACTGTTTTTCAAGCCAGTGGAATAGGTGGGTGGCCACCGATATCCACCTGGATCAATTGAGCTATGTTAAATATTGGGTTGTTAGGAGGAGAAGGGGTTCCATTATTTTTCATTGTATCTTGTTCCATAGCTGAGAAAAACATATAAGAGTGGTAATTTGTGAGAATAACAGAGGAAAAGAGATTTTGTAGCTACCATGCATGCTGCAATGTCAAAGACAACTCCATAGAGAGTGCATCTTTCTTTACACTTGCATTTGAAGAAAAGAGAGCAAAATGGCCTCACCTTCTGGGTTTTCTCCCGTATTGGGTTTCCTAGGTCATATATTGTGCTTATTTGTGGATGGTGTGTGAGTATTTATTTATGTTCTCTATTTTTTGCATTTAAGCTATTTGATACATTTTAAGCAGAAAACTAGTAATTAAAGAATCTGAGATCTAAAGGAAATTAACCTTCACAATAAATATTTTAGTATTTTATTATATCTATTGTGATGAACTGTCTAGTGGAATATCCACGATAGTTTATAGATCATGTTGGTATCAAAGCGAGGTTTTCTTAGGGTATTTGTGGAAAGTTATAGGGATCTAGGAAGTGATTTAAGAAGAAAGTCACAGAACCCTTGTCATGGTCGACGAGTATGTTCATAGTAACCCTCAAGATCTAGTAGAAGAGAGATTTGCAAGGTTGGAAGCATAGGTTGTCAATATCAACCAAAATATGAACCTCCTCGTGGTGTCTCTAGCAATCAACATCATATTTTTTAGAGAAGTTGGAGGCTTGAACTCAGAAATTGGATCAAACAGGAAACTAGGGGATAACGAAGACCTAGAAAAAGAGTCATGGAAAGAACCCAAGAAAGATCAGTTGAGTTATAGTACCATAAATCCTTCACAATCTTTATTCGATATGGAAGAAAAGGTGGACATAAATCCATACGAAGGTAAGATTGATGCATTAAAATTGAATCATTGGTTGTAACAACTAGAAGTCTATTTCAATGTTCTCCATACAGATGAAGATCAAAATATATCATTTTCAATATCGAAGTTAGAGGGCGATGCTTTAACTTAGTGGGAAAGTCACATGGAGACAATTAGGTTAGAGGGTGTTCCCCTAATAACTAAGTGGGAGGATTTCAAAATTCTCATTAAGTCCTAGTCCTATGCTATTGGGTATGTAGAGGACCAATGGATCTATTGGCATTACTTTAGGAAAAGGTAGGGGCAGAGTGTACAATAGTACACCACTAAGTTTAGAAAGATGGCCATCATGTTGGGTATCTCTCCCAAGAACCCAAATGTACTACTCAAGTATATGGGGGGTCTACATAGTCATTTGCGAAAGAAAGTGATGATTTTCAAGCCAAGGAAAGTGGATGAGGCATGTGTACAAGCACAATATCTGGAAAACACGGGCCACAAGAAACGACAGCCAAGCATTTCTAAGCAGAAAGAGCACGAAGAAGCTTCCAAGGGGGGGAAGAAGAAGTGGAATGGGGGAAAGGATAAGAAGATGCCAACTATTGCACATCAGTGAAAGGATCCCAACAACCATTCTAACCACTGCAATATTGATGGGCACACTAAGGAAAAGTGTTGGAAACTACATCCAGAGCTGAACCTGAATAATCATAAGAAGGATGCAAAGAAAAAGAATCTTCTAGCCACATATTCGAGAAATTAGATTGGAAGAAACTCCGATGTGGATGAGGAGATTGTATGCACATCAGTGCAGATGGAGGTGAGTCTAAGTAGCCTTCATCACAAGGAAGAGAAAGAGATGACCAAACTCTTCCACATCAAGATCTAGGTCAAGAAGACCAATATAGATGTTTTGTTCGACTCTAGTTCACAAGCTAATGTCATAGCAGTAGATCTGGTCAACAAGATTGGATTGGAGGTTCATGATCATCCTAGCCAATATCCATTGGGATAGGTAAACAAGGATGTAGAGATCAAGGTAACAAAACCATGTAAGATTAAATTTCTTGTAAGTGTTGATTTTATTGATGAAGTGGAATTGGATGTAGTACCCCTTGATGTATGTGGAGTAGTGTTTGGAAGCCCCTACATGTATGTGAGGGATGCAATCTTCATGTAGAGAGTCAACCAGTACCAACTGATCAAGGATGGGAAGTCCTACATCATTAATGCACATAAAGGCAAGTCGAATATCTCACTGGTAAGCGCCAACCAAGCCAATAAGTTGATCAATTTCAGTAAGAAATATGTTTTATTTTTTTTAAGAGAAAAGCAGTTGGATGGTGAGTCAATAAGAGCAATGGAATCCCTGGAAGTGTAACTAAAGAGCAGAAACATCAATTGGATGAGTCGATACAAGCATAAAGATGAGTGTTCCAAGAGCCAAAAAGCTACCACCAAGAGGGAAGTGGAGCACGAAACACAGTTATTGCCAAACTCCCCATTGTTAAATTTTGGGTTGTATAGACAGTCTGTTATGGAAGAAAATGAAGTGAAGAAGCAGTCGCAACAGTTGTTGGAGCATGGTGTGATTCGACCAAGCACCTCACTCTGTGCTTCACCTATCATAATTGTACCAAAGAAGGACGAGACTTGGCGAATTTGTATCGACTATAGACCATTGAATTAGATTACACTAAAAAATAGGTACCCTCTACTCAAGATCGATGATCTATTAGATCAATTGCAACACGCAAAATATTTCACCATGTTGGATCTCAAATCGGGATACCACTAGGTACGCGTCAAGGAAGAAGACACCTGGAAGACTGCCTTCGAGACAAGGCAAAGTTTGTATGAATGTTTGGTCATGCCATTTGGTTTATGTAATGCACCAACTACATTTATGAGACTAACACATGATGTATTACACCCATATCTAGATTCATTTGTTATAGTCTATTTCGATGATAAATTGGTTTATAGTGCTACGTAGGAGGAGGAGCATGTCTCACATCTCATGTAGGTGTTAGAGACTCTGAAGAAGCACCAACTACTATCTAACCTCGAGAAATGTGAGTTTTCTTAGTCGTCTTTGGTGTATTTGGGGTATGTGATTGGTGGAGGGGAGCTCAAGATAGATCCTGCAAGATGAAGGTCATCATGAAACAACTAGTTCCTACAAATGTCATTAAAGTTAGGAGATTTCTTGGGGAAGCATAGTACTTGTGGAAGTTCATAGCTTCATTTTCAATGGTAGTTGCACTACTCCACACCATAACATGGAGTGGGAAGAGTTTCCAATGGGGTAAGAATCAACTGAAGGCTTTTAATGAACTGAAAAGAAAGATCAATCAAGCAACAATTCTCGCATTACCAAACTTGCAAGTGGGTATGTCGTGGGAGCAATTTTGATGCAAGAAGGAAGGCTTGTATGTTATCATGAAATATTTCATGGGGCAATTCTCAACTACTCTACCTATGACAAGGAACTCTATGCTCTAGTTCAAGATGTCGAGAAGTGGAAGCAATATCTAATGGGAAAGGAGACCATCATCCACACAGATCACCAAATGCTACAATATTTGCAAGCCTAAAGTAAGTTAAAACAAACTAGATATTACAAGTGGATGGGAATTTACAACAGTTTCATCTAGTCATCAAGTATAAGAAGGGAAACACAAACAAGTTGGAAAAAATGCTTTCAAGGCCACCCACATCGAAGATTACAATTTTGGTAAATCTGATGCACATGGAGCCTTTTACCCATGATGCATACATAGAGGCATACATAAAAGATGAGGACTTCAAGGAGGTGTTTCAATAGCTATAGGTCCAAACTCATATAGAAGAAGGTGACGACAAGGATGACTATCATTTCTAAAATGGGTTACTCTACAAGATTGAGAAGTTATATGTCCCTAAAGGTGAACGACTGCAACTTATCAGAGAGGCTCACACCTCCAAGGTTGCAGGACATTTTGGTGTTGGGAAGACAATTTCTAACTTACAGAGGTATGTGTACTGGCCCATAATGTAAGAAGTTGTAGCATGATATATCAGAGGATGTATACTTTATTGTACCAACAAGCCCAGTAACAGGAAGCAAGGTCTATACCATCCCTTACTTGTACCCACTTGACCTTGGGAAAACATTTCCATGGATTTTGTGGGGGGTTTACCAACAACTAGGAAGGGACGTGGCTATCTATTTGTGGTAGTCGACAGGTACAACAAGATGTGCATTCTCATGGCTTGTAAGAAGACCATCAAAGGAAAATAAGCAGGAAATATGTTCTTTGAACAGGTCTGGGTGCACTTTGGGATACCAAAGAGCATCATCTCAAATAGGGATACCATATTTCTCAGTACATTTTGGACTACATTATGGGAGAAGATGAACACTAAGTTGAAGAGATCTACAACATTCTATCTACAGACAGATGGGTAGACAGAAGTAGTCAACAAGACTTTGATGCAACTTCTAAGGGGTTACAATCAGAAGCATCCAAAGACATGGGATGGAAATATAACATACATAAAACACTCTTATAACATAGCGGTCCACACTTCTACTAGTAAGTCCCCTTTTGAAACTTTTTTTGGGTATTTGTTGCCTTCACCCTTGGATGTTGTTTATGGACAACAAGTAGGAGTGAGGGTAGACGCCATGGGAGAGGCATTAAAAACAAAGAAGTTTGTTGAAAATATTAGGCAAATCCATTTGCAAGTACATGAGACACTGAAGAAATCACAAGAAAGGTACAAGGCACAACATGATCAACATAGAACATAAAATAATTCAAAGTGGGCGACAAAGTTTGGTTACAGCTGAATAAGGAAACACTATAGGGTCATGGTAAGAAGATCAAGGCTCTACGGTATGGCACTTTTGAGATATTGGAGAAGGTGGGAGATAATTCCTATAGGCTCAGTCTACCCCCATACACGTGCATTTACTCAGTAGTAAATGTGGAGAATCTCAAACTCTACGAGCCTTCCATGTTGGATCAGAAGAAGGAGCAGGTCCTGCCTTCCATAAAGGAATCAACATCAGATGCTTTGGTAGAGTTGGTAGAGGACAAAATTTTGTAGAAGCGGTCTAGAACTACAAGACATGGGCAACATAACCTTTGGCAGATTGGGTTGAAAGGACAACTTCTAGGCAAAGCAAAGTTGTACTCAAGGGAGAAGGTAGAGGAAAAATTTCATCACCTCATTTAGTAAAGCTTTTGGGGACCAAAAGCCTCTCTAAATGGGGAGGTATGATCTAGATTGGATCAGTATATTATTTTTCATCTATCTCGATGCTTTATGGGTGAAAAAATTAGAGGAATCAACTTGCAGAGCCATTTTAGCGACTGGTCCCAATTTGGAAATTTTGGTCCAAAAATCCATCTGAAATATTCTGGAGCCATTTTGAGGCATCACACAACACCTTTTTATGCCCCAAACCCTACTATATAGCAAGTAGATATATTCTACACACCAAGACCCTTCCAACGATGCAAGAATCACCTCAATCAGAGTTTGTATGTTAAAGTTATCCCTCTCGCAAGTTGACCTACCATATTGATCACCATGGTGTGAGTGCATGCCACGTTAGCCCCCATTACTTAAACATGTTGGGTTGGCCACGTAATGGATTTTATAGAACATTATAGAGGGTCCAAACATGATCACTAATTGAGGTTTGAGTAAGTCAATACCCTAAGCCTAGACGATTATCCGACTATGTTAAATATYGAGCCGTCAGGAGGAGAAGGGGTTCCATTATTTTGCACTGTATCTTGTTCCATAGTTGAGAAAAACATGTGAGAGTGGTATTCTATCATCAAAATTGAGGAGGAGAGATTCTATAGCAGCCATACAAGCCATAATGTCAACGACAACTCCACAAAGAGTGCCTCTTTCTTTGTACTTGCATTCGAAGAAAAGAGAGTAGAGCGACCTCACCTTTTAGTTGGGTTTTCTCTCGTATTGGATTTCCTAGGTCATACCTTGTGTTTATTTGTGGATGGTGTGTGAGTATTTATTTATGTTCTCTATTTTTTGCATTTAAGCTATTTCATACATTTTAAGTAGAAAACCAATAATTGAAGAATCTGAGATATAAAGGAAATTAACCTTCACAGTAAAGATTTCAGTATTTTATTAGATATGTTGTGATGAGCTRTCTAGTGGAATATCCACAACATTTTACACATCATACTCTATGGAAGTACATCTAGCTGCAATCAAGAATGGGGTAAAAAGAAAAATCTTTGTAGTACCTTAAAATTTTGCTTGTTAATGATTTAKAAGTTTTATCTTTAAATTTCACTGAGATGTAAGATTTAATATTGTTGATGTTATTGATTTGATTGTCTTCTTTTGTATTCCATGTTAGGGACCTAACCTCCTTAACCCCTCATGTAGATAGAATAATATATTTTCCATGTAATAAAAGTCGACATTAGTCAATAATGCATATTTAATAAATATGAACAAGTCAATGTAAGAAGACCTAATAGAAGCTTCAACTTCTAGAAAGATCTTCCTCTAGAATGTTCTTTAGAAGATAGAATTAGTATGAATAAGATTAGAAGGCATGAAAAAGCTTTGTCTTGAGAATTATTTTAATAGAGTTATGTTTTGCTGGAGGTTGCCCCTTTGAAGAGGCAAGTGAACATTGCCTTCTTTGAATAAAGGTATTATTTATGGTATTTCTTTTCTCAATATTTTGTTGTTCGCTTGATTCAGTTGAATATTCTTGTTTCTGGATATTATATTATGTCTAGTACCTTACAAGTGGTATTAGAGCACTTTCCTTGGTAGGAATTGTGGGTAAAAGGTTTTCCAGGGTGGGGACGTGTATTTTCGACATCTTTAAAGAACATAGATCTTTTGTTCAATGGGTAAAATTGCGATGGGGAAAACTACACACTGGCGATATAGACGGTTTCACGGGGTTGCCTAGAAACCAAAGTTTCACCCTTGTTGGAAACCTCTGTAACCCCTGTTGGTACCCCTCGAGTAGTATCACATCAGACATAATCTGTACATGACCATCACTCACACATACCAGAAGGTATATCAGGAGTCCCCTAGGTTTCCTGAAACCAACCCTAGATCAACTGATCGGTCGCCTGACTGCTATAGTTCAACCGAGAACAACACTCGAGAATATACTCTGTAGTACATGGGTATTTGGTTAGTACGACTAAGGTATGGTTGAGCCTCCTTAGTTGGTTCCCTAAGATATTGGGTCAAGTATTACTATTTGACCCCACACATATATGAGAGAGATATAACACAAGGAAAACCCTTTTCCATAGGCACCCTGCAAACCCTAACTTGGGGGGAACATACCAGACAAGGAACATAAAGGATATTTTTGCCGTGCAAACTTGCCTCCTACATTCTGGTTGCAAAATTACTACACTTTTTTTTTTCTATTAAGAATTTGGGCATTTCGACATTGCAATATTATTTAGGTCAGAGTATAACTCTGCAGAAGTTAAAAAAAGAAAGTATAGTGGTCCCACCGACACCCTTATTTGGGACCTATCCCATTGGAATCCTCTTTTTTCACTGATTGTTTTGGTACATATCACTTATAAGCCTTTTTTTTATGTGGTCCCACCCACCCTTCCCGACACCCTAATTTGACATCTATCCCATTGTTTTCCTCTTTTCACCATGATCACCATTATATATATTATTTCTCCGTCTTTTTTTCATGAACCCACTTCCCCTCCACGACACCCCTCATTCTCAAATGACCACCACTAGCAACCAAGAAATCCTCTAGCTGCAAAAATAATCCAAACAATAGAGGGACAACATCGAGAGACTGACTTCGGAAATTATTTCCACCAATTCGAAATTGACAACCTTCAAGGCCAATGTTATGGTAGAATTTGCATCAGTTAAGGGTGAATTGGACTCCCTCACCACCACTCTCAACCAATGGTTAAAATAGTCCCATGGATCTCCCTCCTCTGAACAACCTTCACACTATGAAGGTGAAGACTCTTCCCATAATATGGCATGTCATTCCAACTTCCTTCATCGTGACCCTCGTCTTCCTAGAGTTGAGGTGAACAAATTTGATGGCTCAAATCCCACAAGCTGGGTCACTCTAATGGAACATTATTTCTCCTTGCATGGAATTACCGATGAGCTGGCAAAACTTCGTTATGGTGTCCTATATCTAGATCTTGAATATTGGCAATGGTGGTAATGGCGTAGAAAGACACGCCAAGGGTATGTTGCTTGGACACAGTTTGTTGCAAAGCTTTATGAACGCTTTGACACTGACACCCACTATCTAGGTCGTTGGACCAAGCTGAAACAATCTAGCACAGTGGAATACTTTATATATTCCTTTGAACACTTGGCTTTCCAAATGAATGGCATGTCAGATGCTTTCTTCAGGGAATGATTTAGCAGTGTCCTCAAGGATGAAATTTGTGCCCAAGTCCTAATGGCTCGCCCTCAAACTTGGTTTGAAGCTACTCAACGAGCCAAAGAATCCCAACAGAATGTCTCCACCCAGAACTACAAATCCTCCTTTATTCCTTGCACTTGATCTACCAGTCCTACCCCTCCTGCCACTCCTCTTAAGATCCATAAATTAACTCTGGCATAAATGGTTGAACGCTAACTCAAGTGTCTTTGCTATAATTGTGTTGACTCAAGTGTCTTTGCTATAATTGTGTTGAAAATCATTTTGGCGGGGACACAAGTGTAAAGAATAGAAAGTTTTTAAGGCCATTTCGAAGGATGTTTATGATGAAGATGTTGAGGTTTCACATGAGGCAACTCTACCCCAAGTAGATGATCTTATACAATTTCTCCATCTCTAGTTGAAGCATTGATTTCAATGTACTGCTGAATGCTCTCACTAGATTTTCTACTCCCCAAACCCTCAAATTGATTGGTTACATTAAGCACATGAAATTCATCATCTTAGTTGACATTGGCATCACTCATAATTTCATTCATCACCCCCTTGACCAAGAAATCAATTGTTATATCTATGTTGTCAGCAATTTTCAAATCATGTTTTCTAATGGCGGTTCCATGAAATGTGGTGGGCGTTGTGAAAATGTGCACCTTCAAATTGGTCAGTATAACTTGAAATCTCACATGTTTGTTATTGACATGGGTGGCTGTGACATTGTGCTTGGTGTTGAATGGGTATGAACTCTAGGCCCCATAACCATGGATTTTAAGGATTTGACTATGCAATTCCAACAGGAAGGCCAACAATATAAATTCGCCTGCATTACAACAGGCTCTTCGTAGATCATCAGTTCCCACCGCATGAAAAAGTTACTCAAAAAAGGTCATTTTGGCATCATTTCCCTACTCCATTTCATTCAAGCATTTGAGACTCCCTCTGTGCACCTCGACCTTCAATCTATCCTTTCCCAACATCACATTGTTTTCCAAAATCCCCAAGGCCTTCCCCCCTCACGCGACAACGATGACCATTCCATTAATTCTGGGCAGTCTTCCTCCCAATGTGCGCCCTTATCACCATCCCTTTGCTCAAAAAAATGAAATTGAGAAAATTGCCCAAGAATTGATAGAAGCGAGTGTTGTCCATCCCAATATCATCCCCCATTATTCCCCTGTTGTCATGGTCCTCAAGAAGGAAGGAACTTGGCGCATGTGTCCTGATTTTTGTGCCCTCAACAAACTTACCATCAAGGACAAATTTCTCATTCCTATCATAGATGACCTTTTGCATGAGCTCAGTGGGGCTCAATACTTTACCAAACTTGACATTCGTTCTGGCTACCACCAGATACATATGAAAGAGTAAGACATTCCCAAGACTGCATTTCGCACTCATGAGGGCCACTATGAGTTCTTGGTCATGCCCTTTGGTCTCTGTAATCCCCCCTCAACTTTTCAATGTCTCATGAATCATGTTTTTCGTCCTTTCCTCCCCCACTTTGTGTTAGTATTCTTTGATGATATTCTCATCTATAGTAAAACTTGGCAATCCCATCTCACCCATGTGGATCAAGTACTCCATCTCCTCTCCAAGCACAAACTTTTCCTCAAACTGTCTAAATGTGCTTTTGGCATCTCTGACGTTGAGTACCCGAGTCATATTGTTGGCAAGGATGGTGTACGAGTGGATCCTAAGAAAATTGAAGCTATGGAGCATTAGCCTCACCCTAAAACTCTTAAAAATTTGCGTGATTTCTTGGGTTTAACGATTTATTATTGCAAATTTGTTCAAATATATGGAAAAATCATGACTCCTTTAACAAATCTCCTTAAAAAGAATGCTTTCAGTTGGACTCCAATCGCTGACCAATCCTTCCAAGCCTTGAACGAAGCTATATCCACTACTCTTGTATTGACCCTACCTGACTTCACTAAGACCTTTGTTCTAGAATGTGATGCATCGAGGAGAGCAATTGAGGCAGTCCTTATGCAAGATGGATGACATTTGGCTTTCAGCAACAAATAATTTTTGGAGCAACATTTGGGCCAATTGATCTATGAAAAGAAAATGTTGGTTATTTTGCATGCAATGAATCTTTGGTGCCCTTATCTATTGGGAATCCACTTCCAAATAAAACGGATCATCAAAGCCTCAAGTACTTCATGAAACAATGGATTCCATCCCTAGAGAAACAAAAATGGGTGACCAAGTTGTTTGTATATGTTTATGATATCATTTACAAGAAGGACATAGAAAATGTGGTGGTAGGTGCTCTTTCCAGTAAATACGAAGAAGAAGGGTCCCTCTTTTCCCTCTCACTCCTTGTTGCCAACTGGCTTCAGGCTGTTTGTCAGGAATGGTTGCAAGACCCCAAAATTTTTAGCATAATCCAAAAATTGCAACATGATCCCCAAGTTGCTCCAGGGTACTCTTGGCATAATGACGAGTTTCACTATAAAGGTTGCATACATTTAAGCAAACAATCAACCCTTAAATCCACGATGCTCTCTGAGTTTCATGCTTCACCTACCGCAGGTCATTCATGTTTTACCAAAACTTATGAATGGGTCAAACATTCTTTCTTCTGGGATGGTATGAAATAGGACATACATCTTTGTGGTCGAATGTGATACATGTCAATGCAATAAGGGCGACACTGTCAAACCTCCGGGCACACTCCAACCGCTTCCACTTCCACCTACTATTTGGACGGATATTTATATGGATTTCATTGTTGGATTACTCAAATCAGACAATAAGTCAGTCATCATGGTGGTAGTCGACTGTCTCTCCAAATATTCTGATTTATGTTCTCTTCAACACCTGTTCATAGCATCCACGATGCCTCAAATTTTTATGGATAATATCTTCAAACTCCATGGAATGCCTTGTTTTATTCTTTATGATCGAGATCCAACTTTTAACCACAATTTATGGCAAGAATTATTCAAGCTCCAGGGCATCCAATTGCATCTCAGTACAACCTATCATCCCCAAACTGATGGCCAAACAAAAGCGGTCAACAAATGTTTGGAAACATATTCGAGGTGTTTTGTGTCTAACAGACAACATTAGTGCATTCAATGGTTACCACTAGTTGAATGGTGGTACAATACCTCTTACCATACTGCCACTCACATGACTCCCCTTGAAGGAGTGTACGGACAAAAGCCACCATTAATTTTTCCATACATGTCAGGTGTCTCAAAGGTTCAGGAGGTTGACTGCAATCTTACAGTCCACATGACCATCCTCCATACTGTTCAAGGATAAATTCGTGAGTGCGGACACAGACCAATCTCCCCAGATCCACCTGGATCTGGAACAAACTGTGACAGAATATTACTCTTTCCCTAGTTCTAAAATATTGAATGGACAAG
>SNQJ01S0099678.1:16120-36944 GCA_010110895.2 Picea sitchensis
GAAACCAATTTGCAAATGTCATATGAAATAAAAAATGTCTTCTGTTTGCAAAATGCGACAGAAATTTGAAGTTCAAGAGACATAGGTGTAAGCAGCTTTGAGGGCAATTGAAAAAATTGAATTGGCTGCCAACAGGACCTAACCTCCCTAACCCCTCATGTAGATAGAATAATATATTTTCCATGTAATAAAGGTTGACAGTAGTCAATAAGGCCTATTTAATAAATACGAACAAGTCAATGTAAGAAGACCTAATAGGAGCTTCCGCTTCTAGAAATATCTTCCTCTAGAATGTTCTTTACAAGATAAAATTAATATAAATAAGAGTAGGAGGCACGAGAAAACATTGTCTTAAGAATTATTGTAATAGAGCTCTACTTTGCTGGAGGTTTCCCCCTCGAAGAGGCAAGTGAACATTGCTTTATTTGAATAAAGGTATTATTTCTTGTATTTCTCTTCTCAGTATTTTGTTCTCCCCTTGATCTCTGTTGAATATTCATGTTTTTGCATATTATATCACATCTAGTACCTTACATTCCAATCGTTAACCCAACCTTCAGAATCTCTAAACCAACCTTTTTTTAGTTGTGGTGACCAATGCTCATACTAAAAGCAATAACAAGAAGCCTAGCTTTGTTGGACTTAGGCAATTTGTCTCTATAATAAAAATATCTAATCATGACTTTAAACTCTATTGAAATACATTCGTCTTTAATCGAAAAATAAAGTAATAAGTATTACATTTATAAAAGGCGATGTTACCTCTTTAAATTACCTTAGAAATAAATGAGATAAAAAGGGACAAAGATTAAATGAGAAAAATAACACAAGAAGAATAACAGTTACCACGTAAATAATGAGAGGGTAGCCACATTTATCACTACTCTATGATTGTGTAAGATTTAATTTCTAGACTATAGAAAATATCATTTCTTGAAGGAGTAATGCCAAAGCACAAACACAAATGAAATAAATGGTCCCCTTGAAAGGTCGCTACATATTTGAGGTTTAAAATGGTTCAAAAGAGCCATCGTGCGATTCAAGTTAAGACATTGCCCTCATGATCATTATACTTTTCTAGCTCACTGTAAATTCACTCATTTAGAGCATGGGTAGTCTCTGATCACTATGGATGTGTCACCATAGGCCCCTCAAAGATATAACTTAGACCATGGGTAGTCTTCAATCATTGTGAATGTGTCACCACATGTCCCTCATAGATATAACAATTCCATTACAGTTTGATAATTCAACTTTGATATTTTGAAGATATTTGGAACCATTCTCTACTTTTTGCATGGTACCACCGAACTCAAACCTCCTCACTACTTTGCATGGATTACATGATAGTTCAAGCTTAGCCATAATGTCACTTGGATTATTGATTGGGTAAAAAATTGTGATGTTAACCATTAGATTCCATCAACTTAGCATACATTTTGTGATGACTAGCATGTGGATCTGCAAAAAAAGTAGAGAGAGTGAACTTTGTTTTATATAGTCCATATATGTTGAAACAAACTCTCATCCATCATTTATTTTGATCAATATCATGGAGGCTTAAGTTTGATCATTTAAATTTCTTCTTTGTTCATACCACAATCAAAATACATTCAAAACAAAACCATATAGAGAGCATAAGTCAAGGATTTTTATTCTATGCCCAACTCCAACGCAATGCATCTCTTGTTGTGTTATTAATTAGAGATACAAATTATAATAATTGTTTGTTTATTAGACTATTGCTATGAAATATTCTTATTATATGTTTCCGTCACAATGTGATCAATATCAAGGAGGCTTAGGGTTGGTCATTTAAATTTCTTCTTTGCTCATACCACAGTCAAAATAACATCCAAAACAAAACCATATAGAGAATCAAAATAACATTCAAAACAAAACCATATAGAGAGCATAAGTCAAGGATTTTTATTCTATGCCCAACTCTAATGCACTGCATCTCTTGTTGTGTTATTAGAATAACATTAAAAACAAAACCATATAGAGAATTAAAATAACCTTCAAAACAAAACCATATAGAGAACATAAGTCAAGGATTTTTATTCTATGCCCAACTCTAACACACTGCATCTCTTGTTGTGTTATTAGTTAGAGATACAAATTATAATAATTGTTTGTTTATTAGACTATTCCTATGAAATATTCTTATTATATGTTTTCTCAATTGACTTTCCAATCGTATAATGTCACAATGTTGTGTATAACTATAATTCAACATTGAAAGGTCCAAGCATGATGGAGGCGATGAAATATATGAATATTGGTACCAAGAAACCATAGTATGTGGATTCGTATCATCATAAGCCAATGAAGATTCGTATCATAATTGTTTTACTTTTCTCAATCTTCGTTGCACATTGTATGGTTCTCGTAGTTTATTTTATTTCAATACGTTGATTGATGGTAGAGTTTCATTTCGAATTGAGACATTGATTATTCAACATATGATTTTCCTCCTATATTCTACCTTCTTAGATTAAAGCAATTGCACCATACCTAGAAAAATAAACATATTTGAGGGAACAAACCAAATAAAAATTGCATCACCCCCAATCAGGGTTGGAATTTGATGGGCAAAATGCCTGTCATGGACTATTTTGCCCGTCAAATATAGCTGAAGATTTTATGTAACCGTCTCGGGGAACGGGTAACCTAATAGATAGGACATGTTTTTGCTGGGAATAAATTTTATAAGACGTCATTAATTTTTCTTACCACTGTTATAGCGGGCATAAATTCCATCAAACGTCATTAATGCCTTTTATCTCCTCGGTCGTAGAAAGGGTAATATGTATGATTTCTGATATGGAGTATCGTTTACAAGCAACTTTGTGGTTAATGCAAGGATAACTCTTCCTCCACGGAGTTACCCACCACCCTAGTTCGAGTTTACCCACCACCCTCACAGATTTTGGAATTATTGAATTTGAAACCCAGGGTCGACAAATTGGAATTCTGGAGTTTGTGTTGGTTTCACTGTAGGTCTGGATAGCAGACCGTAGAAGTGGGTAGAATGTTGCAGCAAGCGGTACTGGATTGATGCAGGTACCTAGAGGATTGAGATACATGTCACTTTGTCCATTGGAAGGTTGAAGGGATCAGGAGGACAACATGTAAGGCCCTCTTTTCTTTGCAAATGCTCTGTAATGCCAATCTTTTTGTATTTGTGCCTTTGAATAGATCCCGTGATGTTGGCTCTCCATATTTTGAGTCAATCTGATAACTCCAAATTTCAATAAGGCTTTATCCCCACATTTCAACATTTCAATAGGTTCATAAATGGAAGAAGGGTTGAGTGCTCGCATTTGTTTAATCTTATCAACCCACCACCTTCATTTGTCTCTTGTTTGTTTATGTGTGATTTGTTTTTTTGTTTTCAAAAAATCCTAGGTTTTATGTTGTTTTAGATCACATTAGAACCCACATATAAATATAAATAAATTTTTGCTCCATTAAATCACAATTTAAAAAAAACCCAGTAGATTGTGCTTACTGCCGAACAAAAAAACTTGCAGCAACACTATGGTTGATAGCAGTCATCCTGTTGCGGCCAAAAACATAATAGAAAATCCGTCCTGTAGCCGTGGTCCTGTTGCCGCCAAAAACATAATAGAAAATCTGTCCTGTTGCGTCAGAAAATCTAGATTACATTTTCAAAAATCCAAAGTTTTGAATGGTTCAAAATGCAATAAAAACCAAAGTAAATATAAATTTTGAATTTGAATACTAGATATAAATCTTGAATATAAATTTATGTCAAATTTTCACTAAAAATAAAATCAGTTTTATCCATAAAATTTTCCTCAGAGCTTATCCCAGGACCATGACAAGCTGCAGCTACAATGTGGCAATATTCCTATTCCGACCAACAAAGCCAACACAATCACATTAAAATTTGGATCTGCTCATTGTTTGTTTCATGTAACAGTTCTGGAGGACCATGTTTTTCAATATTATAATAATTCATTAACAATCTCATTTTGTTTTGTGAAAAAAAGTGTTTAGTGTTTTGTCTTCTAATCTACTTAGAACTTTTGATACTATCTTTGTCAGTTTAGAAATTTTATTGGAAAACTATTGAAACCCATAAACAACAGGTTATTTTATTTTATTTTTTTCCTCTGTTTCTTTGAATTTAGAAAAATATAAATTAAAATTTATGCTTGGCTGAGCGAGTTTTGCCACCCAAACTCCAAAGAACAATCACAATATCTATAGAGAAGAGTATAACGTTATTGGGTGGTGCACATTGCCTCTCTCTAATTTTCAGCTTTATGATATGCACAAACTATCACTTGAAAGTGGTGAAAGATTTAAAATATATTAGGAGTGCTTTTGTAGCGGTTTTTCCTAGTTGAACACAAGCACGAAATATGGGTGAAAATAAAAATTTACAATTACCAACACTATTTTATTCCCTGTTTTAAGTATATTGGTTTCAACAAGAGAGAATAAATTCTCTTGAGCTTTAGAAGGTAATCTTAGTTATTGTTGGCAAGTGGTTCTGGTAATTGGTGAAAGCAGTTGTTAATGTTGTAACTAGTGTTAACATATAAGTATTTAATTATTTGTCATTGTAACTGGGAATTGGGATGACATGCAAATTACGGGGAGTTTGGATAGAATCTAAAATCCATTCTCTGTTCAATTTCGCTGGAATATTACTCCCCTCTAGATTTGAACCTACCTCCAAGGAGAAAACACATGCATAGAGCTAATTTTGATGGCATGTAAAGTATAGATAATCCATCGTCTATCTAACTTAGATGGAATATATAGCTAATTTTAATGTAATATATACTTCTAAATATCTTGTTTTTTATTTACACAAAAATTCTCATATTCATATAAAAATAAGTTAAATAAATAATCCACTTATTATAATTTAATGGATAACACTTCTACTAACAGAGCATGAGAATGAGCATGTTTTCTCCTTATATTAAATATAGTCTATTTTTCAAACTCAAATTTGTTAATGCATCTTAATAGTTCCACTGTTCACAAGTTCAAGAACGCATTCTCAAATGCTGCATGTTTGTAGTGTCTCTGTTTTCCAGGTAACTCGGACAATTTTCTCATTGGTTTAGCTCTTTATACTCACAGAAAATGGGCGCCCTGGCTTTTAGAGAATGGGTTTATGATAATGAAATTGCTTGTAGGATGCTATAGGTTGCAACCTTCCGTAAAGGGCATGGATTTGGATGAGAAATAAATTTAATGTTGAGTTTATAAAGTTATGCTTAGAGACCATTATAATTAGTATATGGTTCCACAGTAATTTTGCTCATAACTAAGCTTGGTATTTCCAAATGGAATGTGAAAGTATTCAATCTAATACTTATTGAAGAGTAATTTTTAAATCAAAACCTCATTATATTGAAGGAGGGTTAATTTATTATTAAAACTTCATTGTTGAAGGGCACAAAGTTAAACATGACGTTCTTTGACGGGAAATAGAGATATCCAAAATGCCAAAAAATTTATTTGACAGGTAAAGATGAATTCAAATTCCAACCCTGCCCCCAATCCTCATATGTTGTGTTGGTAAGAAACAAAGATAATCTCGTGATGCACTAGGATGTTCCTATGCTATTTTTTTTCTTAGTGACCTTTCTATTTCCTATTGCCTAATGCTATTTACCAATTGTTAACAATATTTGAATCAAATAAAAGGCCTCTATTTAAATTGGACACTTGTAAGAGCATGCCTGGAAAATATGGTAATACAATGAGTAATATAAGTGCATCTATTTTCAATTTCAATGGATTTTTATGGACAGTTGGATAATTAGTGGGAATTTTGAATGATCAACATGATTCTCCTATAGTGCAACCATCTCTAAATAATGCATCTAAAGCAACAATCATGCAAGTTCCACAACACATATTTTTATTCGAGAAACAAAGAGGTTGATCAAATGGAAAAAAAAATATTATGTATCTAGAAACAATTATACATTCCAATAGAAATGAATGCCTCCACTACATATTTAGTAATTAAAAAACATTTACACTTTACAATCCCCAAAGGGAGGTTAATTATAGCCTCCATCAAAGATTTTTCAAGATCATGATCTTCATCCTCCATATCATTACTTGTATCATTAATTTATTGATAGTATTGACTTGAAATGTAAACATGGGTTCATATAGGTGTATAATAATGGAATTGTAGTCTAGTGTCAACATATTAGTTTTTTGTTACAAGAAAAGTCTTTCCCAAGGCACATTGTCAGAACTTCAAATAGTGCGATGCCATCAATTAAAAAACAAGGGTGCAACTGAATCCATTTTACCATTCATCAAATTCGATATTGCTTTCATGTAATATATTCTACTAGGTGCAACACATTATGCCCATGTAATCAAATTCATAACAACATAAGTTACAACTATTATAAAGCAAACATCATCCATGTAAAATAGATATAGAAATGAGACTTTAAAGGGGTTGCCATTCCATTCACTTCTATCCAAAATATATACATGATTGTAGCGATTAATAACATCTCATAGTTTTGTCTCAACAACCTAATGTGTAGAATGCAACATACATAACCATATTCAAACACTGCCTAAATGCTAACAACCAAAGAAAATACTAACAAAAGCTAATCAATTGACACAATTATTAACCCAATCCTAGGCCTTGACCTTCACATATTATAACTATCACTCTTATGCCAAGAGACAAATTCAAACACCATTTTATGGTTGGCTACTTGTTTGATGCTCATCACTCTCCATCACTACTATTCCCTGATGTACTAGGCTACATTCAATCTTTTTCTATTTCCCTTTCTCAAAGCTTGGAATCAAATCCATCAAGGTCTATCACCTACCTCTTGAATGACCTTTCCAATAACTCCACCTACAACTTGGCAATGAATTCCCTAAAATAAGTGTCATCAGTTATTGCTCTCGCCCACTGACCCGATGTCGCTCGTTGACTTGGTGCTACCCATTGACAATCCACAAGCATGGTTTTACTTGAAACAAAAGGGCCAACAAGCCCCAACCACACTTGTTGATTTTCCCTTGAGTCAACTCCAACTTGCCTACTCTTTTCTGCTCAAAACTAGAACGTGTGCCCTCTTATTGCTCTTCAAATGAAGGGTCCAACTCTAGCACCACTTGTAACCCTTGTGAATTAAACAAATTGAAGGCCTAGATTTCAAGCTTCCACTTAGACAAAGGGAGACACAGTACATGTACAAAGGCTTGCACATGTTCATGATCCAGTCAGGTTGGTATTATCCTCTACATTATGGCACACCCAAGCTCAATGATGACATTAAATTTTTAGAATATTTGATAATGTTTTGTCTTGACCAACCAAATTTGTCTAATTTGTGTTTGTGCCTCCCAAGAAGCATGTGGTAGAACACCTAGTAGCTCATATACTTTTTAAAATTTCTTCTCAGATCTTAGTCTGTTGCTCAGGATTAATGACAAGAGAAACTTGTCATCGCAAGTTTTTCATTTGAACTTGGAGGTCAATTGCAATTTGTTCTCCAATCTTAATAATGTAAAACCAATTATGAAAAGCAGAATGGATGACATTGGTATGTTCTATCACAACTTGGAGTTTTGCCTTAGTGTGCTCAATATCAGTGACCAAGGGGTCTGTTTATCCCATGTGTGCTCAAGCTGAGTGACCAAAGGGTCTACTTGCTCAATGACATCCTAAGCCTTGAAGTCACCATAATGTCATTCCAAATCTAATTGTAGCTACAAGTCTTTCTTCTACTCCCTAAGTCGTAACAAAGAAGCATGGAACTTATAATTCGAAGTAGAAGGTTTCTCATCACCAACCTTGTGCTCAAGCTTCAAATCTTTGGTCTAGGCCACCAACTGCCTTTATGTGAAGTGTTTTTATACTACTTCAAGTTCATCTAACAAGGTATGATTGTCATGACATAAAGTATCATGTTCCCCTAGTGCATCATCCCATTGAACTTAGACTTGATGATCGTGTTGCTAAAGTTTAGAATTATCTTGCATTTATTTTCATAATTGATGGTTTACCACCTAAAACATTTAACAAAGTGGTGGGTTTCATACAACTAACTGCACCGCGTCACACAAAAACTAGGTAAAATAACATAGTGGTGTGTCTTGTGGGATGCCTCGTTATTGGTGCATTAGAGAACACAACACACCGCTAAATACATATCGATGCCCGAATAACCATGGAGCACCAGTGTGTTAGATGTAATGCATTTCTTAGCAATGCTTTTTGTCTGATATAAGTCATCAGACACAATGTGTATTATCTATTGTAGTAAGATTGATTACTTTTTCACATTTTTTTGCAAACAAAAATTGATTTCAGTTTTTGATAAATACAAAATAGTTATATATGTGTGTGTTTTATAATTTCAATTTGTGTTATATATGTGTGTGTGTGTGCCTAAAAAGAATTTTATGTAAATTATAGACAACGATGAGCACAAGAGTAGCATCCAGAACAAAAACAAATTAATTTACAAACTACGTATGTAGACCTCGATAGTTAAAATTTGTGGAGATTTTCTTATGTGGAGGCAAAAACAAAGGCTACTCTTCGGTGCATCTCATAATTTAGTGCACAGACATGATCCTCTACCACTCCCTCAACACTCTATCTTGCATCTCCTCCTCCATGGGCTGTTCGAATTTCTCCAAGATACCATCCTCATCATTCATATACCCATAATATGAACTGGCATCAATTCGCTTGTAAATATCATACCTAGACCTCCTCTTCTTCACCTCAAGGGGGCTTATCTAATAACTCTTTGAGGTTGGGGAGGAATTTAGTAGCCTCAAAGTATCTATAACTGGGGCCCTTGCCGGTGGCACTGGGCACATCAACTTCATTTCCTTCCAAGTCTATCATCTTGCCCCCTACTTTGGCATAATTAAGATTGCCAAGCTCTACGATTAGAGCTTCATAGTGCCCCTTTTGCATGATAAAAAAGAAATGAACCCTGGTGGATATTAATTAAAATACTTTGTGAACCTCAAGAATGACCCAAGGCCCATATTGTATATTTAATAGAAGTTAAGAAGCACATTTGGAAAAAAATTCGATGATCCATAAGCTTCACTAGCATGCCTTATCACTAAATATTAAGCATTTCCTTGGCCTTGGATTGTTCCTCCATGAGATCCTCACTCATGTATTTACTAAGAAGCTAATGTTTCTTCTTCTCCACAACCATGTGCTCGATCGCTTTCTCATCTGAAAGGGGCACATGGGAAACATGTTGATTTTTATATAATATGATATACGATCGATATATTATTACAATGATGAATGTTGCATATATAGAGAACATATGGTGTCCATCCATGAAAGGATGTGTCCCTTAGATACTAAATAACTATTTATTTACTATAAGGATGCGTCCCTTGGATAATAACTAACTATTTATTTATTATATATATTTATACTTTGTATTATAAATATCGTGTCATATATATATATATATATATAATGTATCCTATCTCCATTGGTCTACAACCCAATCTAGGAGAAGGTCCGCCTGATGCTTACTAGAGCATTCACCTATTTTTATACACGTCATGTAGTTGGTATCCACAAGACTTGAGCTATCTCATCCTACAAGGGGTGGCTAGTCCCTTGGGGCTGATCAAGCTAAGTCATCTTGGACCATACTTGAAATATCGAGGTTCCCTCATGAAACCAATGTCTCAGCTCACTCATGAACTGTTTCGATACTAGACATCTTGTGGCTCTCTCGTGGAACACATGTCTAAGACATATCAAGGTTCCCTCATGGAAACAATGTCTTCTCTAGGACACATCGATGTTCCCTCATGGAACCGAGGTCCCCCAAGACATATCGAGGTTTTCTCATGAAACCAATGTCTTGGTTCCTTCATCTGACCATCTGATGCACGTCGAGATGAAGTCTACATTGTCCCCTACTAGTCCACACATGACCCTCTAGGAAGAATGTCTCTTGCTTGTTCAAACATCAACGCTCCCTCTTAATTAGGAAGGTATCTTTCCATGATGTCTTCATCTAGTAGTCCATTGACTACTCTACAATAAATTAGTAGCACACAATTACTACCATACCATCGATAGCTCAAATCATCTGTTACAATCTCTATGATCAAGAAGTAGTACACAACTACTTCCAAGCAATCTAGTAGTCTCCATGGAAATCAACTAGTAGCACACAACTACTACAATGCCATCCAATAGAACACAATTGTGTTGATCCATAGTAGTACACAACTATTGTTTAGTGGTACACAACCACTGTTGGTAGCACACATCTACTGTCCAGTGACACACAATCACTACCAATGGTGCACAACCACTTTAGTAGCACACAACTACTATCCAGAGACACACAGTCTTTGCCAGTGGTACACAACCACCATAGTAGCACACAACTATTGTCCAGTGACACATAGTCACTGCTAGTGGTACACAACCATTGTAGTAGCACACAAATATTGTTCAGAGACACACAGTCTCCACCAATGGTACACAAACAACGTAGTAGCACACAACTTCTGTCTAGAGACACAATCTCTACCATAGTCTCATGACTGTGTACGTGTCCCGCAGTTGTCACACACTCAACGAAGTACTAGCATCATGTGAATGCATGTTGTGAATGCATCATATCTACGTTGTACTGGCATGATGTAGAGTATCATCTACATCATCTCTAACTTGTACTAGCATGTTGCTTCTGCATCATATCTAAGTTGTATTAGCATGATGTATATCAGTGCCTCTGCATCATCTCTAAGCTGTACTATCATGATGTTACTGCATCATCTCTAAGCTATACTAGCATGATGCTACTGCATCATATCTAAGTTGTACTAGCATGATGCAAAATCATAATATCTAAGTTGTACTAACATGATACAGATCAACACTCACTCTCAACCAAGGGAGCAATCTCCACATGTCCCAACTTGTCCCTAAAGTATACAAACTTCCCTTTGGATAATGGCTTCGTCAAAATATTTGTTATCTGCTCATCGATGGAGATATACTAGAGTTTTACTTCTCCCTTCTGGACTTGATCACAGATATAATAATAATTGATCTCAATTTGCTTCAACCTATCATGGAACACCGGGTTCTTTGAAGGCTTCACACAACTTTGATTGTCACATAATATCATGGTCGAATCCGACACCTGATCAAATAGTCAAGAAATCAACTTACAGAGCCATACTGCTTCCATACAAGCATCACATGCTGCAATGTACTTTGCCTCTGCAGTGCTGAGTGCCACAAACTTTTGTTTCCTACTAATCCAAGATATCATGGTTGAGCCCAAACTAAAGCATACTCCTGAAGTACTCTTTTTGTCATTTTCACTCCCTGCCCAATCAGAATCTGTATATCCTTTGATGCAACACCCCTACCTCAGTAGGTTCTGCTTGACCTCCCGGTCCAAGGATCGTTCTTAATATCCCCTTTGAGTCGAAATGACTCCTTTAGTTCTCATTGGAACCTTCAACACACAAATATATCCACGGGTCCTTCTCAGAAGTTACACCTATGTGAATGAGCACAAGGTGCAAACCTCCACTCCACGTGACCAATCGATGTGACCACAATCTTCGCCTGAAAAGGTGTTTTAGGTTTTGCGACTTCACGATTCATGTTGTGAGTCTCTCTGACTCCTTCAATCCCCGAAACCCCAAAAAGGGCTAATGGGTTCTTAGATCTTCCCTTATATTTCTTGATGTGACCCTCGACTACGACCTGGGCCCAAAATCTTTCGGCACCTTGGGATTTCGTGTATCGGGGATTTGCAATGCAACTTTGTCCCTTCGTTCGATATCCAAAACAATGATATATCCTCGCCGCAAATCAACTGTTCTGAGCCTCCCGCGATCTGACGGTCCTGATCCTATCGGGACTTCATGTCTCACGAATCTCGAATTCAAACTACTCCACACTTCCAACTTCCGAAAAGATGAAATCTTGAGCCCTATATCAACGACTCCCGTTGATCCAAATCTGATGGCTATTCTCCCTCCCCAGCTTACGATTTCTTAATGACTTTCTCCTTAACCCTTTTGCTGATCTGCAAGATCCAACGGTCCACGAAAATTCAGTAGTTCTCCCTCCGAGAAACTTCAACCATCCGTTCAATTCTTTGATACTCCTGGCCAAAAAACTTGGTGTCTTTTCTCCTAAACTTGACTTCTGCGAGGTGATTCCAGACCTCATCCTTCCTTCAAACTTCTTCCAAGTCCCTATCCTTCCGGAGATTTGTTGTACTGCAAACTCAAGGGTTCAAAAGGATTCTTGCGTGCACTCCTTGCGACATTCACAATAACCTCTGGTTATTTGAAACTTCAACTCTGCACACTCCTTGCAATAGTAGTTCTTCAACCTCTCTCCTTGGTTGGAAAAGTCTAAGACTTCAACCGACCTGTGCACACCTTGCATGGATCTTGTGCTATACTTGCACTTCTGTTGGTATGAGAAAAACGATGTCCCTCTTGAGCTTTTTTGAGATGAAACTCAGAATCTCGTCAACGCACTCTTTGCGGACTTTCAATGCACTCCTTGCAGGAATTCTCACGACGAGAAACAATTGAAACTCATACTCTTCCTCTCACGTACTTCATACATTCAACATGAAATCACGAGCATACATACACACAATATTGAAACAAATGCATAACAGAGTATATAAGCAAACTGTAAACATACCATTCAATAGATGCAAACAATATTCATCACAAAACCAAGAAATTGGATCAAAGCTTCTTTGTATTAATCCAAGTGAATCTGTATATGGGTTCAATAGCAAAAACTACCTGCTTATACAATTTTCTACAATCTCTGTTCTTCTCTGCTCTCTTTCTCTACAACTTCTTGCTTACAATCTTACTCTTAAAATGAGGATAATTGTTACAATAGGATACATACGAGGGAGCTTTCTAGAGTTTTCCCTCATACACTCTAAGCTATCTAATCGAATTAAAGATTACAACTACTTTACATTGATTGCATTAAATGACTAAAACCGACAGATGAGAGCGAACGCTCAAGATCTACGTTACAATTCCCAAATCATAAAAGCAAAAATATCTCCCCAGATATTACATTAATGTTTCATCTTTCAAATTCAAAACATTCTCAAAATGTGCGCTGGTGTGTTCCCAATTGTCCTCCGCTTTGCTATCGTGCTTTGCTGGCGATGCTCCTACATCATACTCCTCTGGCTGAAAAATTCATGAACTCCTGTTCATGATCTCCTGCATAGTCTGTCCATGTTTCTGAATATCTGCTTCTCTTTCCCAACTGGAATCCTCAATCGGGTGTCCTTTCCACTTTATCAGATGCTCAAGATATGCATTCCTTCGGGTCTTCTTGCTAACTCTCTGATCAATGATCTTTTCCATCTGTGGCTTTTCAAGTACAGGAATCTGTTTGACCCATTGAACTTCTTTCTGATTTTCTTATTTTTCTACTTCATCTTCTCTGTAAGGATACAGATCTGCTACGTTGAATATGGGTGATATTCCAACTCCATCTGTCAATTCTATCTCATAAGCATTTGCCTCAAATTTTCTCAAAATTTTACACGACTTTATCTTTTTCATCTTCAGTTTATTGTATGTTCCCCTTGGGAATCTTTCTTTTCTGAGGTGTGCTAAAACTAAATCTCCCACTTCGAATTGAATCTCTCCCTTGTGCTGATCTGCTCTGCACTTGTATTCATGGTTGGAATTCTGTAACCTCTCTTCAATCTTACTGTGGAGCTCCTTCATCTCTGCTGCAAAATCTTCTGCTCCAACACTTCTGAACTCACTCTGCTCTAAGTCTCTTAACTCAGATACTCCTCTCGTCTGCATTCCATACATTATTTGGAATGGGCTCTGTCCTGTGCTTCTGTTAGGTGAGTCGTTATATGCAAATTCCGCTTATGACAGAATCTGATCCCACCGACTATGATGTTCAACTAGTAAGCTCCTCAATAAGTCTCCCAGACTTTGATTTACTACCTCAGTTTGTTCATCCGTTTGAGGGTGATATGCTGAGCTAAAAGATAAATCTATCCCCAGCTTTTTCCATAGTGTCCTCCAGAAATGACCAACAAATTTGGTATCTCTGTCCAAAACAATACTCCTGGGTAAACGCTGAAGTCGAACGACTTCCTTGAAAAATAGATTTGCAATGTGTGTTGCATCACTGGTTTTCTGACATAGAATGAAATGTGCCATTTTTGAGAATCTGTCGACTACCACAAATATGGAATCAAAACCTCTCTATGTCCTTGGCATTCCTAACATAAAATCCATGCTTATCATGTCCCACAGCCTCTCTGGTACTGGAAATGGTTGACACAATCCTACATTCTGTCTTTTCCCCTTTGCGTGCTGGAAAATTCTACATTTATTGACAAATTTCTTAACATCTGTCCTCATCCCTGGCCAATAATACAAACTATTCAGTTACACGAATGTTTTATCATGGCCAAAATGTCCAGCCAATCCCCCACTATGCTTTTCCTTTAAAAGGTTTTCTGTCATAGAACTCTTCGGGATACACAACTGATTTCCTTTGAATAAAAGTCCATCTTGTATCAAGTATTCAATCCATTGGCTTCTGTCTCTCAGAACAGAATTCTCACATGCTTCATAAGCGTCTTTGAAATCTGAATAATCTCTATACATATCCTTAAGGTTATCAAAACCTAAGGTGTTCACACCAAACTCCTGCAGAATCAAACACTTCCTGCTCAACACATCAACAACTTTGTTATCAGTTCTAGAAATGTGCTTTATAACAAAAGTAAAGTTCTGCATAAATTCAACCCATTTCGCATGTTTCTGGTTCAATTTCTCCCGTCGAGTTATGGATTGTAAAGCATGGTTGTCGCTATACAAGACAAAATCCTTTGGAACCAAGTAGTGCCTCCATTTCTTCAACGCTTGTCTGATTGCATAAAACTCCTTATCATACGTGGAATATTTCATCTTGGCCTCATTCAGCTTCTCACTGAAGTAGGTAATCGGTCTATTGTCTTGACTTAAGACTGCTCCAATTGCGAATCCACTTGTGTCACATCTGACTTGAAATGTTTTGCTGAAATCTAGAAGAACCAGAACTGGTTGTCCAGTTATCCTCTCCTTCATCAACTTGAAACTTTTCTCTGCTTCCTCTGTCCAATGAAAAGATTTATGTCTTTTCTTGACTGTGTCCATCATTGATGCATAAATTCCACTAAAATTTCTGATGAACTTCCTGTAAAATCTAGCTAATCCATGGAAGCTTCTGACCTCAAAGATATTCCTCGATGACGACCAATCTCTGATTGCTTTTACCTTCTCAGGATCCATCTTCAACTCATTCGAAGAGATTACAAAAGCCAAATAAATGAGTTCCTTCTTCATGAAAGATGACTTCTTCAAATTTATCATCAACTTCTCTTGCTGCAATCTCCTCATCATTAGAGTTAAGTGTGTCAAATGTTCTTCCTCAGTCTTACTGAAGATCAATATATCATCAAGATACACAATTAAAAACTTTCCAATGAAATCTTTCAAGTCTTCATTCGTCAATCTCATAAAAGTACTTGGCGCATTCGTCAAACCAAACGACATGACAAGCCATTCATATAGTCCTTCATTCTTCTTGAATGTTGTCTTCCATTCATCACCTTCCCTCATTCTAATCTAATGATAACCGCTTTTCAAATCAATCTTTGAAAAAAACTTTGCTCCACTCAAGCAATCCATCAAGTCATCCATCCTGGGTAAAGGAAATCTATACCTGATGGTGATTTTGTTTATATCCATCGAGTCTGTAGACATCCTCCATACACCATCTTTCTTCGGACTTAACACTGTTGGCACAACGCATAGACTCAAGCTTTCTCTAAGCAACCCTTTGTCCATCAAATCCTGGACTTGCTTCTTAACTTCTTCATTCTCCTGCGACGTCAGCCTGTACGCTGCTTTTTTTGGTAAACTCGCTCCTGGTATAAGGTCAATGTGAGGGCTTATACTTATGATGGGCGACAACGAACAACGTAAATCGTCCACCACGATATTAGTGGAATTATCTAGCAGTTCCTGAATTTCCTCCGGTAGATCGTCTATCGAAGTACTGGTCAATATGACTCTAGCTTTCCTTACCACAACAAAATGCATGTCTTGATCTTTCTTGACTTCATCCATAAGTTCCTTCCCACTCATGAGAAGTATAGTATTGCTTGCTTCTGCTTTCACCTTCTTGTCTTCAATTGGCAGCAACATATGCGTCCTACCATTCTTTTCCAAGGTGTATGTATTCTCTCGTCCGTCATGAACAACATTTCTGTCATATTGCCACGGTCTTCCCAACAAAAGATGACAGACATCCAGGGGAATGACATCACATAAGATCTCATCTCTGTAACCTCCTATCTTAAATTCAACTAAACATTGTTTAGTGACTATTACCTGATGTCCTTTTTGCAACCACAAAACCTTGTACGGGCTTGGATGTGAAACTGTCTCCAATTCCAGCTTTTCCACCATTTCTGTGGATACTAGATTATCTGTACTTCCACTTTCCACTATTACCATGCATACCCTATCCTTGGTCTTGCAAGCAGTTCTAAACAAACTGTTCCTTTGGACTGGATTCTCTATCTCTTTTTCTAGCTTCAAGAGATTTTTTCGCATCATTAAGGATCTTCCACCTTCGACATCTTCTGACTCAACATTTCACCTTTGTGCTTCTGAAATGTCAGCTTCACCTCCATCTCTTTTTCTATCGGGACATTCAAAATATTTGTGTCCGATCTTTCCACAGAAAAAACACTTTATTTCACCTCCTCTGCCTCTTCCTCTTCCTCTTGCCCGAGGAAAAGTGTTCCGATCGACGTATTGTCTTCCATGTGAACTTCCTCCTCTTTCAGGGTGATTATAAGGTTTCTTTTCCTCATCCTTGGGCTTCTATACTCTGTCCTGGGCAATTTATTTGCCTCTACTCTGACTTCTACCTCTACCCCTTTGACGTTTCTTTTGGGCCAATTTCTCTTCTGCCTTTAAAGCCATCTGATAAGCATCTTCCACATTCTTGATTGTCATCATGATCATCTCATCTTGAATGTCATATCTCAGACCATTCATATATCTAACGACCTTTTCATCATCACTCTCACAATGACCATCCCTAATGTTTATGCTGTAAAACTCTTCAGTGTATTCCTTCACTGTCATCCCTTTCTGTCTCAAATTCTGCATTCTTTGGAACATATTAATTTGGTAATCTCTGGGTATGAATTTGGATTTCATCTTTGCGACCATCCTATCCTAGCTTTTGTTTCTTTGTTTGCCTTTGCAATGCCTATCAGCCTACAGTTCATCCCACCATAGTGCTGCATGCTCTTTCAGTCTAGTGACAACATGTTTAACTTTCTTGTCTTCCTCGACATCCTCATAGTCGAAGTATTTATCTAGAGCTCTAAATCAATCTAGCAGCTCCTCAACGTCTAAGTTTCCTTTGTACATTAGAATATCCATATTTTCTCTGGCACCTATTCTTGCAACAACTCTGAATAGATGTTCTTCTGCATCATCTTCGACTACAACTTCTTCTTCATCGGGTCTAGCTTCATTCTCATTCTCGGATTCACTGACGTCTCCAACATCAGCTGTTCGTTTCTATGCTGTGTCCATAGCATCCAATCGAGCACGAAGTTCTCTCATTTCCCTCTCCACAGTTGGACCAGGCATAGCTCTTTCTTGACGTCTTCTTGGCGGCATTGTTGTAAACTACTCTCCGCTACAAAAATTCAACATCTATGCTCTGATACCACCTGACGCAACACCCCTACCTCAACAAGTTCTGCTTGACCTCCCGGTTTAAGGATCGTTCTTAATATCCCCTTTGAGTCGAAATGACTCCTTTAGTTCCCGGTGGAACTTCAACACACAAATATATCCATAGGTACTTCTCAGAAGTTACGCCTGCGCGAACGAGCACAAGGCGCAAACCTCCACTCCATGTGACCAATCGATGTGACCGCGGTATTCACCCGAAAAGGTGTTTTGGGTTTTGCGACTTCACGATTCCTATTGTGAGTCTCTATGACTCCTTCAATCCCCGAAACCCTGAAAAGGGCTAACGGGTTCTCAACTCTTCCCTTATATCTCTTGATGTGACCCTCAGCTGCGACTTGGGGCCAAAATATTTCGGCACATCGGGATTTCGCGTATCGGGGATTTGCAATGCAACTTTCTCCCTTCGCCCAATAGCTGAAACCACAATATCTCCTCGCCACAAATCAACGGTTTTGAGCCTCCTGTGATCTGATGGTCCCGATCCTATCGGGACTTTGTGTCTCGTGAATCTCGAATTTAAACTCCTCCACACTTCTGACTTCCGAAAAGCCAAAATCTCGAGCCCTAGATCAACGACTCCCATTGATCCCAATCTGACATCTATTCTCCCTCCTGAGCTTACGATTTCTTAAGGACTTTCTTCGTAACCCTTCCACTGATCTGCAAGATCCAACGGTCCACGAAAATTCGGTAGTTCTCCCTCCGAGAAACTTCAACCGTCCATACAATTCTTTGATACTCCTGGCCAAACAACTTGGCGTCTTTTCTCCTAAACTTGACTTCTGCGAGGTGATTCCAAACCTCGTCTTTCCTTCAAACTTCTTCCAAGTACCTATCCTTCCTAACCTTTGTTCTACTGCAAAATCAAGGGTTCAAAAGGATTCTTGCGCGCACTCCTTGCGACATTCACAATAACCTTTGGTTATTTGAACCTTCAACTCTACGCACTCCTTGCAATAGTAGTTCTTCAACCTCTCTCCTTGGTTGGAAAAGTCTAAGACTTCAACCAGCATGCGCACACCTTGCACGACTCTTGTGCGATACTTGCACTTCTGTTGGTATGAGAACAACGGTGTCCCTCCTGATCTTTTCTGAGATGAAACTCAGAATCTCGTCAACGCACTCCTTGCGGACTTTCACTGCACTCGTTGTAGGAATTCTTAGGACGATAAATAATTGAAACTCATACTCTTCCTCTCACGGACTTCATACATTCAACATGAAATCACGAGCATACATACACACAACATTGAAACAAATGCCTAACAGAGTATATAAGAAAACTGTAAACATACCATTCAATAGATGCAAACAATATTCATCACAACACCAAGAAATTGGATCAAAGCTTCTTTTTATTAATCCAAGTGCATCTGTATATGGGTTCAATAGCAACAACTATTTGCTTATACAATTTTCTACAATCTCTGTTCTTCTCTGCTCTCTTGCTCTACAGCTTCTTTCTTACAATCTTACTCTTACAATGAGGATAATTGTTACAATAGGATACATATGAGGGAGCTTTCTAGAGTTTTCCCTCCTACACTCTAAGCTATCTAATCAAATTAAAGATTACAACTACTTTACATTGATTACATTAAATGAATAAAACCGACAGATGAGAGCGAACACTCAAGATCTGCGTTACAATTCCCAAATCATAAAAGCAAAAATATCTCCCCAGATATTACATTAATGTTTCATCTTTCAAATTCAAAACATTCTCAAAATGTGCGCTGGTGCATTCCTAGCTGTCCTCCGCTTTGCTGTCGTGGTTTGCTGGCGATGCTCCTGCATCATCCTTGCAGCTGTACATCACTGTTTGAGACATATCTCAAACCATAGTTTACCATGCCACACAAATATCTCAATATGTGCTTTACAACAATCCAATGCTCATGTATTAGTTCCACCTGTAACCGGCTCAATGTGTTCACAACAAAGAAGATGTCCAGCCTGATATTGACCAAATACATCAGTGAGCCAATCAAATGCCGGTATGTGGAGGGGTCTACTAGTTCAGAATTAGAGTCTCCCGACTTCTTCAGGTTTGTCACCATGGGAGTGGCCATGGACTTGCAATCCATCATCCCAAATCTCTGAAGGATCTTGATAACATACTTCCCTTCACCAAGGAAGATCTCACTTGGCTTCTGCCATACTTCTAATCCCAAATAGTAATGCATTAACCCAAGATCCTTCATATAGAACTCTGAGGTCAACTCCCTCTGTCACTGTAGAAAACCCTGCTTGTCCAATTTTCCTCACTGGCTACTACCTCTTTCTGGGAGAACCCTCTTGCCATGAATCTTCTTCTCATGAATTTATTGCAATTTTTAGAGAATCAACTCCTCATATTTATCATGGGCACCTATCTTTAAATAGGATTTCAAACTTTTACAGAGTTACTGTTAGATAACTAGTCAATCTTCGACCAGGTCAAATGATACATAGTCAAATCTTTAATACACCAACAAACAATAAATCTCAAGGATATAGTTCCTTTGTCTTGTTTTAGCTCCAAATAGAAATGTAGTTTCCAACCAAAAACATCAATAAATATGATATAGGAAGTCAAACCAATCTCTAGGTATTAGGTGAATATCAATCAATGGGAAAATTCATGTATTAGTCTGTATTGGCCTTGACAAATATTATTAGGCCTCCCATAATGTTGGTCATGTAGTTGCGGAACAAGTCTGAGAGAAAAGGTGAGACTGGTTCCATCTTCCCAAGGATAACACAAAATGAGACGGACTCTGTCCACTATTTGTGTTCTATCCTTCCTGTGCATTTCTGGCATAGAGTCATAGGATTTTTCTTCTTAAACAGGTGTGTGATCCTGCATGATTGTTACAGATCGACATGTTCCAATACTAAGTGTGGGCCTGTTTACTCCAACATTCTTAGGTTTAGCATACAACACGTTCTCAAAAAATAAATGGTGTGTGTCCACTCG
>SNQJ01S0099678.1:36954-48690 GCA_010110895.2 Picea sitchensis
TTTCAAGCCCAAATTTCCTTGCAGGATTTGTAAGGGTGACCACCTTCTTAAGGATTGCCTTAATCTTCCCAAGGTCTTAGAAGTGTGGTCTACAGGTTCTCAACAACTCGAGTCACCAATTGTCGCAAGTCATGCTGGTGACAACCCATCAACTAGTGATAGTAAAGTTGGAAGTAAGAAAGGTAGAGTGAAGTTTCCTTGTAGGTTATGTGAAGGAAGTCATTGAACTTACCTTTGCCCTTGTATGGATGAGGCTTCACGTTTGTTGGAAGAGATTGTCATTTCTGAGCAAAAATTTCCAACTGGTTACCATAAGCTTTCTATTGACCAGCCATTGGTTGATAATCTGGTTGATCCAATTCAACGATCGGTCAATCCCACTATTTCCCATTTGGAGAGTGAAGTTCAAGTGGTCGACCCGATTCCATCATCGGTCGTCGGTCCCACTCTTTCCCTCTTAGAGAGTGAAGATCAAGTGGTCGATCCAGTTCCATCATCGATTGATCCCACTCTTCCCTTGACGAGTGAAGTAAACACTACTCAGGTTCTTCTTGTCACTAGGAATGATTGCAGATAAGGGGTGTTGTGGGTGAAAATCTCCCCTACGGACTAGCATTAAGGGTTTTATCATGCATGCAGAAATGACCTAAAGTATCCTACTCTCTACCAACATCCCCATCATAACCCCACTATTCATGAGCAGATACAAGGTTAAAAGATCAAGTTAACGTACCTTATTTTCCATGTTTTATGTTGATCCCTTTTCACGTTTGGTCACTCTTTGATTGCAACTCTCCTCCCGATGCTGACCTGCATTCACAAAAGACAAACAAAGAGATCCACATGCATTCGATCTATGAACTAATGGGTTAGAGATTTAATCAATACATAAGCAATATTAAACATTAACAATCTCATATGGTGGGACGGGAAAAGTATTTCTTTATTGAACTCACAAGAATACCTTACAAAATGTGAGCGACCACTGCTCCACGAAACTAGTCCTGGGCTCCTCTTCAATTGTACTCCAACTACTTTGCTTTATGCTTCTCTTCACACAAGGATGGCTAAAGGTTGGGACAAAGGGAATGCCAAATTGGGTAGAGTTTCTTTACTATGATTTTCCTCCTTTCAAATGGGACCCCTAGCCCTTCTTTTATAGGCTAGAAAGAGCTAGGTATTTGTTCAAGTGACCGGATATGAGTGGCCGAAAGGTTTAGTTAACTTACCCAAAACTGTGTGTTCCGCCAACAACTTTTCATTTTTCATGCTTTTGTAGGTACACGCGGGCTGTAGTGGGTTAGCTAGCATGTACACACGGGTTGTAGTGGGTCAGATAGCGTGTACAAACGGGCTGTAGTGGAGCAAGGCGCGTGTGCCCTCAAAAATGATGTTTTTAAGAAGAGTTGTTCAGTAGTGGCTTGGAAAAGAAGGAATATGAGATGGCCTGATGCCAGGTAAGCATGTATGGTGCAAATTAGGGTTATAACAGATGCCCCCCTAATGTGTGAGGTCAGAAGAGCATCTGATGGTCGAAATACATTATCAATCTTTATCAATGTACCAAACCAATGAGCCTAGGGACCATAATTCGGGAGGTGCCATCTGCAAAATAATAATTGTCTCACTGAGGTGGGCATACCCATGCTTGGGATAAAATAAAATCATGGCTTCCAATCAAATACACTGTAGATCCATGTCATATAACTATATAAAGTGTAGCCGCGAGCAATACACAACGGATCTACATCTCGAAATCAAAAAGATATACATGCATAGTATCTATCTTCTAGAAGCTGATAAGACCTGGTGGCTAGAGATGAAGTCTTCAGAGCTCGAGCAACAACTTCAAAATCTTCAAAACTTAGGTAGGAGTGTAATATGAGTGTACGACTTCACTAGAGGATCTTGATGATCAGACTGAAGGCTTCATTGATTTCGAACAAAGATTTGATTGGGTTTTCAGGATGGCCGGGCATGAGGGCAAGAGACAAACTACAGAAGGGACGACTCAGGCTTGGTAAAAACATCCCGTAGACAATAGAACGATGAATGATGAGACTCAGGAAACATGGCATTTGACATAAGTTCATGATGCAGGAGGCAACACAAACTCTCCATATGTTTGGAAGAATAACCAAATGGAGGAGGACACAACTCTATGTAGCGAGAATAGCTTCCTAAGGTCATATTAAATCCCAGAGCTTGAGGAACAAATGGAAGGATGTGCTTTGTCCAAAGGTGACTCATTGTGTTGCCAATAAAAATAAAATACTTTTCCCTTCCTCTTTTTGGGGTATATTTGATTTTTTTCGTCTTTTTCGATAATTTTGGAAAAAGAATAAAAGAATGCTACGTTACAAAGGAGGAATGAGTGTCACAAACATACTAGTTCTAGGTGCAAGGACAAGACTGATGTTCATAGCAAGGACACTCGGAGAAATCCCTCTAGGGGTCAAGGTGTCAAGACGCAAAGGCAAAGTGCTACAAGGCTTGCGTTATAAGGCATGCTTCAGATGGTTTAGTTGAGAGCAACATGGAGCTGGCATTAGGCCAAAGACGCAGGAATGAAAATGCGGTTAATAAGACACAATGATAACATCCTTCAAT
This sequence comes from Picea sitchensis, assembly GCA_010110895.2. Classification (NCBI taxonomy): domain Eukaryota; kingdom Viridiplantae; phylum Streptophyta; class Pinopsida; order Pinales; family Pinaceae; genus Picea; species Picea sitchensis. Next base: position 39,565 of record SNQJ01S0099678.1, read on the forward strand.
GTAAGTTTAAAGAGCCCAGAGAAGGTAAGCTCGACGTTTTTTCATTTTTAGAGAGTTTGAAAAAATGTAAAAGGAGACTCTACTGGGGTACCTTTTTCGAAGGTAGTCTAGTTGGCTCAAAAAAGGGGTAAACTAGCACCAAAAAGACGTCTATTCAAAACCATTTTAGCAAGTGTGATAAAGACAATATCACTCGGTAATATTTTCAATTTTAAGGAGTCTGAAAAGAGATTAACTATGGACTCCATATAGGATGTTCTTCTGGACCATTTTAACGAGTGTGAAGGAACAAGGTCACTCGACGATATTTTCAATTTTAGGGAGTCTGAAAAGAGCTTAAATATGGACTCCGTGGGGGTATCTTTTTCGTAGATTTAGTCCCTCAGGCCCGAAAAAGGTTTAAAATTATACCTAAGAATACTCTTCTAGAGAACCAAGGTCCCTAAAGTGTACCTTTGTTCGTACAATTGACCATCCGGACCGAAAAAGGGGTAAACTACCGCCGGACAGACGTGACTTCAAATTTCAGTTTAGCAAGCGTGAAAGGCCACAAGATCGCTCGACAATCTTTTCATGTTTAGAGGGTCTGAAAAGGACTTAAAAGAAGACCCGTGGGGGCTATGACTCATGTATGAAACTGGTTCAGGTAGAGCCCGCTGCTAGGCTCGGACCAAGAGTCTCTTCGATAGTCAACTTGGAAAGTCTCCCAAAAGGGAAGAAAACACAAACCACGATGTAAGTCCTCCCGCGGTATAGAAACCGTAGTCATGGCTTCAAGGATAGCCTCATTTGAAGGCAATTCAAAATCTGAGAAATCACGCAAACGAGGGTCGACAGTCCCAAAGGGTGAAGTAAACTGACCATATTGCATATGATGATGGAGGTTCTAGCCATGACTGGCAGAGTCTATCAACGAAGAATCATGAGCACGAGGGCTTGAGGATCTACAAACAACGAGATCAGACTCAGAAGGATACTCAAGCCCACTTGGACCAAGAGAGGGAAGCAAGGGTTCCCATGCCCCCATTGGATAAACCAATGGATCAATTGTTGAGACCAAGTCTTGAGAGGGAAAACATGATTGCACAGGTTCCTGTTCAGAAGCAATTGAACACTGAGGATAAGACGCCACATAATTAACCCGTGGCAGGGTGGAGTCTACATGAACACTAGAAACATATAAAGGGGCAGCCTGAACTAATGCTGAATTAGGATGGTGATTATTAGATGCCAGCTGGTCAATAGTGACAATGCTTCCATTGTGAGGGAAATGCATCACCCGAAAGAGCGTAGATACCACAACGTTCATAGCATATACATAATCATGCCCGAGAAGCATGTTGAAATCTAACGGGCCTTGCACCACTATAACATCGACACGGACAATCTTAACACCTAACAAGATAGGCAACTGAGGAAGAACCCCCAAATATTCACTAGGATGTTTGTCAAAAGCCAACAACTCATGTGAAGCAGACACAAGCTTGGGAGAACCCAATACTTTCCAAACCGAGGAGGATAAAATGCTTGTTGAGGCTCCTTCATCCACAATACATCGATAAATATTTGTTGAATTAAATTCAACCCTTATTTGAAAGGGTGTGGAGGAAGGAAGACAAGGCTCAACAAGGTCATTCCAATCAAAGGAAACCATCCTAGGGCTTGGACGGGGTGTGCTCAGAATGAGCAAAATGCCCCCTTGTTTTGAAAATACTGAACCGACAATGCTAAAAGCATAGTCGGTAGACACGTCACTCCCCAAAAGAAGAGTGGGATCATCTGATGACTGCATCGGCATGACCACTTTTGCAACCAATGGATGAATAGGTTGCGGGACTACATGGTCTAAAGGCACCTCACCCCCCAAAAGAGGAGTGGGATCAACCAATGACTGCATCGGCATGAACACTTTTGCAACCAATGGATGAATAGGCTGTGAGACTACATGGTCTAAAGGTACCTCACCCCCCAGAAGAGGAGTGGGATCAGCCGATGACTGCATTAGCATGACCACTTTCACAACCAATGGCTGAATAGGTTGCGATATTACATGGTCTAAAGGTACCTCACCCCCCATAAGAGGAGTGGGATCAGCCGACGACTGCATTGACATGACCACTTTCACAACCAATGGATGAATAGGCTGCGAGAATACCTAGTCTAAAGGCACCTCACCCCCCAGAAGAGGAGTGGGATCAGCTGATGACTGCATCGGCATGACCAATTTTGCAACCAAAGGCTGAATAGACCGTGAGGAAACCTTAGAAGGCTCAGAATCAAAAGAGCTCACAAATAGGGACCACAATATTTGTACCTCTTGAATTCCAGGCCACAAATGAGTAGGGTTATCTCCCTTGCAAAGATTACAAGGGAACTTAGGCTTGCGTCCTATCCATCTAGGTTTCTCAACAGAATCAATGCCCCCAACATGACTAGCAGTGGATGGTTGCACATCTCTAACATGAATTGCAGAGGTTGGTGATGGGTCAATAACATGACTTGCATAGGTTGGTGATGGGTCGATAACATGACTTGCAGAGGCTACAGACCTATTGCTAGTATGACTAGAAGGGACTGGACTTTTGCGCCCAGCATGACTGGCAGGGGTTGGGTGCTTTCCCCCAGTGTGACTTGCAGAGGCTAGGTGCTGGTCTTCAACATGACTTGCGGAGGTTGAGGACCTATCTCCAACATGACTCGCAAAGGTTGGTGATTTCTTCTTCCTATTCTTCCTCTTTCTACTTCATTTAGGCTTCTGGTTACTAGTAACTGTACTTTCACCAGGGGTGGGAGAAGGAGGAAGAGAAGACTTTGTTGACGAAGGAACATCAACATGGTGCCCATGACATAATGTGCTCAACTGAGAAGCGTCAAGAGCATTCAGGACATTTGGAATGGTACCCAACCAAACCGATAGTCCCACATTCAATCCAGGAATGTACAATATGGCCATCAAAGGGACACCAACGTTTCCCAAGAAAGGAAAAGCACAAGAATCCCTTTGCGAAGGGTTCCTTGGTTGGTATCGTCGAGAAATTTAGCCATGAAGATCTTATGCACAGGTTCTCCCCTTGCGGGATCGTTCAAGTCGCTAAAAGTCTCACACATTGTCACTGACGAACCGGTGTTAGCAAAACAACGCCTATAAAGAGGCGGCTCATCGTTTTCTAAGCGGAAGACTGAAAATTCCTCACGACCGATGGAGCGGGAGGTCTACCACCCTAGGTCAGAGACCCATATCCAAGACTTACTAACTCCCTATGGAAAACTAGGGAGCATAGAGCACACACTAGAAAAACTCCTAAAGGTAAATCAAACAAACGACTAACTAGTTGGAAGAACAGTTACACCAACCAACACTAGAGAAACTTACTGGTGCAAGTGAAACTCGAATAAGGAAGCACCCTCTAGGTATACTCTGCAAAGCATGGCTCGATGTCTATCCTAGTCACCACGGTATACCCCCACAGTCACCTGTGTAAGTCCCTAAAATAATGGCAACTAGGTTGCCAGCCTGTGAACAGTCACCAGGCGGGTATAGTTGACAGTCGGGTGGACCGCAATGAGCAGGGTATCAAGCCTGAAACCTGTCAAGGGTATCGAAAGCAAGTGGTCCGGAAGACAATTGAGGACCTCGAACGGATTCGAGACCCACAAAGCTCCATGGAAAATGCTATCAACGGAATCCCAAGATAAGCCCTCTATATACGTTCCCCACTACGCTTGGTCCGGCTTTGGAGGGGTTATATTCGCTACCTTTCTGCACACGACCTTGTGTTTAACCCCGGTATTAGAGGGGGGTCCCGGATAACTTTCACGATATTAGACTTTTAACACTCCCTAGCACAGACTCTTATGTATGTTTTGCAGCCTTGAAGAGTTTCCTCTCCAACCTAAATCAAGGCTCTAGCCTAGACTAGTTGATGGACCCTACAAACATAAAGTCTAGTTGATTTTAATTAATCGTTAATTTTTGTGGCTTGTCTTAAGTCAAAGGTTATGAAAGTGAAACTAGTGATGTTTTGAGAGACGAAAGAGAAGATGAACAAAAGTTTGAAACAAAATAACTTCTTCTTAACAAATTCAGATTTGCCTTTTTAAAATTCTTTAACCAACTTTTCAAACTAAATTTTTTCTAAGATCTTTGAACAACAAACTCAAAACTGGATTTCACTTGAATACGAGCTACTTATTGTCCTAAGTAAACAACCAAGAACTTATGAAATCAAAACTTTTCCTGGCTATTAATGCAAACCAACAACTACTTAACCAAACCAAAAAATAAAAGTTTTTTTTTTAATTTTTTAATTTTTTTTATTTAATGCTCGCAAAGAAAAAAAGGAAAAATGACGACAAGTAAAGACCAAGAAAACTTCTGGCCTGAGCGCAGATCACAAAGAGTCACTGACAATAATAGACAAGCTGATTAAAGCATGCTCTCACACTTGTCTAAAAACCCTATGAAAGAAAAATTTGAGGAAAACTTTTTAATGAAAAAGAAAGCTATTGTTGTAATTAGACCTAAGTTGCCGACTGCTATGACAAAGACCAAGACTAAATCAAGGAAATCACTGAGAGATATAACTCTTGATAAGGAAGAGGATGACTGCCTCTCCTTAAACAAAATTTTTCTCAACATGCACGTTGCTGACAGTTCAATAGCCAATGTGTGCACACGAGCTGTGTAAGGTCAGAGCACGTGTACATGCATTCAGGCCTTATACAGGCCATGTGTACCTCTACAATTCTTCAAAAATGAAAATACAAGCAATCAAACACTGGCAGAGACTACTGGTATTGAGAACCAGAGTCCCTTGAAGACTCAGAAACTTACTTTGACATAAAAGAAAAAACAATTCAAGGAAAATTTCATAGAACAAAGCCAATCTGAGGTGGTACCTAAGCTACAAATTGCAAAAACGGAGACCATAATGAGATCCAGAAAACCCCTGAGAAGGATCACTTCTGACAGGGGAGAGGATTACTGCCTCTCTAAAAAAAAAAAAATCCTGAACTCAGACACACGACTAACACTTCATCAGCTAGCGTGTGCACGCGGGTTGTGTGAAGGTAGGGCACATGTACACGCATGCAGGCCTTATACATGTCGCGTGTACCTTTGTCACTCCCGTAAAAGAAAATGCAGCCAAGCAAAGAAAGAAGGGAGTACTGGTATGGAAGACTAGAATCCCTACTAGCTCAGACTCTTGCAGAAACTTCGAAAAAAGGTAATGAAACCAATTTAAAAATACCCAAAAAGTATCCCCAGAAAACCCTAGAGATTTCCCCAGTATGGTCACCAATTCTGTTGTGGGTGGAAATCTCCCCTACGGACTAGCATTAAGGGTTTTATCATACAAGCATAAATGACCTAAAGTATCCTACTCTCTACCAACATCCCCATCATAACCCCACTATTCATGAGCAGATACAAGGTTAAAATATCAAGTTAACGTACCTTATTTTCCATGTTTGATGTCGATCCCTTTTCACGTTTGGTCGCTCTTTGACTGCAACTCTCCTCCCGATGCTGACCTACATTCACAAAAGACAAACAAAGAGCTCCACATGCATTTGATCTATGAACTAATGGGTTAGAGATTTAATCAATACATAAACAATATTAAACATTAACAATCTCATATGGTGGGACGGGAAAAGTATTTCTTTATTGAACTCACAAGAATACCTTACAAAATGTGAACGACCACTGCTCCATGAAACTGGTCCTGGGCTCCTCTTCAACTGTACTCCAACTGCTTTGCTTTATGCTTCTCTTCACACAAGGATGGCTAAAGGTTGGGACAAAGGGAATGCCAAATTGGGTAGAGTTTCTTTACTATGATTTTCCTCCTTTCAAATGGGACCCCTAGCCCTTCTTTTATAGGCTAGAAAGAGCTAGGTATTTGGTCGAGTGACCAGCTATGAGTGGCCGAAAGGTTTAGTTAACTTACCTAAAACTGTGTGTTTCGTTAGCAACTTTCCATTTTTCATGCTTTTGTAGGTACTTGCGGGCTGTAGTGGGTCAACTAGCGTGTACACGCGGGCTGTAGTGGGTCAGATAGCGTGTACACGCGGGTTGTAGTGGAGCAGGGCGCGTGTGCCCTCAAAAAGGATGTTTTTAAGAAGAGTTGTTCAATAGTGGCTTGGCAAAGAAGGAATATGAGATGGCCTGATGCCAGATAAGCATGTCTGGTGCAAATTAGGTTATGCTATGAAAGTTGTCATGTCTACACTCTTTTGAGAGATGTCTTTCCCTCATAATGGAAACATTGTGACCATTGACCAATTTTCATTCGTTAGCCCTCATATGATGACCAACCATCCAACTTCCCTGAACATTCCTTACATGAAAGCAATATCCACCCCGCCACAGGTTAATTATGTGGCAACATGTCCCATGCTTTCAACTGCCGATGAGAAGGAGCCTCTCATTGTATGCTCATCTTATTTGGATTTAAATCCGGTAGTTGACATGGTAACTTTGTTATTAGGGACCTTGGAGTATATTCTTCCCCCTATTGATCTGAGTGAGTCCCTTACCATGTATTACTTCCAGAGTGTCATTCTTCCCTCTAATGAAGACCTCTTGGAAGCCATGGTAGTGAGCCATGAGCACAATTTATTTTCTGGTTTCATGATCGTTAAAAAATGAAACCAACCCTGAGCAGGGTTTATTTTCTAGTCTCAAGCTCGTTAAAAAATGAAACCATCCACAAGCATAGTTCACGTTTTTGTGTCAAGCTCATTAAAAAATGAAACAAGTACCCACAAGCATAGTTTTCCCCTGTTTCAAGCTTGTGTAAAAATGAAACCTACCCCAAGCATATTTTTTCTCTGTTTCAAGTTTGTGTAAAAATGAAACCTACCCTAAGCATAGTTTTTATCTGTAAGCTTGTGTAAAAATGAAACCAATTGCGAGCAAAGTTCCCATTTTTGTGTCAAGCTTGTTAAAAAATGAATAAGAGGTCTACAAACATATTTCATTTTTCTGTGTCAAGATCATTAAAAAATGAAACAGATCCCCCTTTGATTGAGTCAAGTCTTTCACTAGATTTCGTAAATGTTGAGTCGAGTATTTCACTAGATCTCGTAAATGTCGAGTTGAGTCTTTCAATAGATATCTTAAATGCTGAGTCGAGTCTTTCACTAGATCTTGTAAATGTTGAGTCAAGTCTTTCACTAGATATCATAACTGAACCTTCATTTCATCCACCTACGTTAGTTGATCCTCTTTCTTCCTCTGGTGAACATTTACCTATTAGTAAACAAGAGTCTAATCAGGTACATAAATTGCAATATAAGAGTTGGCAGATGAAACGAAGCTTGGGGGGCATGTCTCCAGCCTCTAGACATCATGCTGGAGTTGAACCGCTAGCTTTTCAGCTGGGGTCAAAGTACCAACCATCCATGGGTATCACTCGAAACCTTTGGACATTACGTTGGGAAGAAAATCGAGCTTAGTATTTTTTCTTTCTCGTGCTCGCAAATACATTAGAAAAGGTTACCGAGTATAATTTTATCAATTTTTTTTTCAGATTTGTAAAAGCTTTACGAAAAATGAACTCTTTTAAGTCTCCTTTAAGCTCTTTTTAGACTCCCTAAACATGAAAAGATTGTCGAGTGATATTGTTTCCTTTCACACTCGTTAAAAGGTTTGAAAGGGCGTCTTTCGAGTGGTAGTTTACCCCTTTTTCGGCCTCGTAAGACTAATTACAAAAAAAGAACACTCTATCCCTTTTCGGTTAGAAGAGTTCTATCTCATATCGTTTTATACTTGTTCGGGCCTGAGAGACTAAAATTTACGAAAAACTCAACTTTGGAGTTTCCTTTAAGTTCTTTTCAAAATCCTTAAACATGAAAAACCACTGGGTTTACCTTCTCTGGACTCGTAAAATTATTCATTAAAGGACCCATCTGGGACTGAACCCTTACTTCTTCAGGTTTGTTAAACATGTGAAGAGGAACTTACCAAAGTTGAGTTATACCAAGAATTTGTTATGCTCCTCAAGATCATTAAAAAACAAAGAGGTACTCATCTATCTGGATGGGGGGAAATTTTGGGAAGTGGGTCGAGTTTATGAAACATTACGAAAATTGTTTTTGGTTTCCCTTGAACATGGAACATGTTTGTGTTCTGCTTACAATTGGGTAAATCCGCTTGTCTCTGAGTCATAGCAATTCTATGTGTCGTCATACTCTTTCGACTCCTTCAAAGAGAACCTTTGGTTATCGTCACATTATGTTTGAATCCATGCCTCGTCGATTCAATGATTCTAAGTCACTTGTCATGCTGCACAATGTTCAAGGGAAGTCTCAGTTTCAATCAACCTCTACAATATTATCCATTTTCAGAACCGCGTTAGTCGATCCATATTTTCTCTATCATCTCAAATCACTATCCTAATTAGTTTCATGTCGATGATGGGGGATGCATCATGGACCTCCTTCGATGAGTCTATTCCTATTGACATCAAATCATTATCCAAGAGTCAGACTTAGAAACCAATTAGTGCCTTGGAGCCTGCATGCCTCAATGATAGGTTTCCTTGCTTTCGACAGTAGGTTTACACCATTTACCCTTGATCGAAAGATTCCAATGAATGTTCGATTTCAGCTCATTTATTCATGTTCATTGGATTGTACTAGGGTACCTTGGGAGTCATTGGTATTATTGGTGATTTCCCTCACACTTGTTAATGATATACATTAATGACCGGTAATCAAGTGGTTTCTACTATGTTCGACATCAACACATATATTCGCATGGTTAGAATCGTATTGGTTCAAGCTCAGGATGAAGACCCTAGGAACCTTTTTGGCACCTACTGGTGTTATGTTCCGAACCCAAGGTGCGACGAAGAATAATATTACTGATGTACACTGTCACATAGATCCACTTTGTATTGGTCTGTGGCTATGTTGTTGTCATATTGTAGCTCCACTATGTAAAATCTCGTGGCTACAACCTGATCGAGTCATGGAGGTATGGATCCACATTGTATTTTTGGTGGCCATATCCTTTGTCAGTGTTGTCATGGATCCGCAGTGTATTGGTCGACGACCATGCTTTAAGTCCATTTTGTACCGAGCATGGGTATGCCTACCTTGAGATGATTCATATAT
>SNQJ01S0099678.1:63476-85151 GCA_010110895.2 Picea sitchensis
GATTGTTTGAGTTTGCATGATTACCAGGGAAAATCTAAGTCATGGTGAAGGCGATCTTGCAAAAGGAGATCCAGAGATTGGATCGAGAAAGAGGGCATCTCAAAGTGAGAATATGACATCTGAAGAAGGAATGTCTCAGAATGAGATAGAGTTTCAAAAGACTTTCTTCGCCATGTCTGAGATGGTAAAGGTCTTATATGATGATTACTTGGAATGAAAGAGGAATTTCCAAGGGGAATCTTCAAAACAAGACAAAAGTGAAGAAGGAGAGGATCCTCCTAAACCTCCTCCTTCACCTCCTTCATCTCCATATTCTTCAAGTACAAGTGAAACTTCTACTGCAAGAAAACATTCCCATAAACATAAACATGATATGCCATTACTTAAGCCTGATGTGAAATTCAAATTTCCCATGTATGATGGTGAAGTCAATGCTGAGAGGCTTGATAACTGGGTCAAATAGATGGAAGTTTATTGCAGTGTGCAACAAATCAAAGATGAGGCAACCCAAATAAAATTGGCATCGCTTCGTCTTGCAGGCACAATGCTCATCTGGTGGCAGAGTAAGTTGCAACGTGGTACTCAACAAGTTGGTAATGTATTTCCATCATGGCAAGATTTATTTTTTGCACTTAGAAAGCAGTTTTATCCTTTGGGTTATAAGGAAAAGGCTTTAATTGAATGACAAAGTCTTAAACTTAGAAAAGGACAAATGGTGCAAGAATACATGTATGAATTTCGTAAGATGGCATTAATGTTAAATATTCCATTACATACACAAGAAACTCTTATGAAGTATATAGGAGGTTTACGTACACATATTCGTAACACTGTATTTATGTTTGGACCTACTAATCTTGATGAGGTTTCTATCCAAGCAACATATATTGAAGTAGGGAAAACTGGATTTGGGGTATCAAGGGAATCATCTTCAAAGAAGGATGGAAAAGGAAAAGGGAGTGGGAAGAAAACAAATTCAATGACAATGAAGGAAGATAAGCTCTCTTGCAAGAATTGCAAGAAAGAAGGGCATGATTATGACCATTGCTGGTAATTGCACCCATACAAGAGACCAAAATGGTTCAAAGAGAGGAAAGGGAGGCAAACAATTGCAACAACAACACGACCAACAAACTTGGGGTATGATTAAGGCGATGAGACTAAAATCACAGCAGTTGGTTTGACATGTAAAATTGGTGATGGATACGATTCTAGAAGTAAATTGTTTCACATAAGGGTCATAATGAAACAAACTAAGATCAATACATTGATAGATAGTGGATCTCAATCTAACTTTATTTCAAAGGAAGTGGTTAAACAATTGGGATTGACAACTAAGCTACATCATAAACCTTACTCACTTAAATGGATAATCGACAATCAGAAATTGCACATAACAAAGAATTGCACTTTAAAGTTTGCAATTTCATCAAAGTTTGTGGATGAGGTAACATGTGAAGTGGTTCCACTAAATGAATGTGGAATGGTCTTAGGAAGCCCTTATTTATATGACCACAAAGCAATATTCTACAGGGAACATAATCAATATCACTTAACTAAATAAGGCAACGAATATGTTGTACATGCTCATCACTTAAAAACAAATCAATCTCTTCAAACAATGGAAATATTAAGGAAGGCAACTTATGCAAGAAACACACCTATAATTGTGCCAAGTAAAGCAATTGATCTTAAGCATGAACATGGGATGGTTGTAGAATGGAAATTCAATCATACTTTGCTTCAAGATAATCTAATGTCGTGTAAGTACATCAAACATATTAGTTCATTTGAAATTATATTTCTGATGTTATCGCTGCTAATGCTTTCAACATGGATGGTAGCATCTTCAATAAGATGTGAACGAGTTCAAGTGGCTAACAATATGCTTTCAGTTGTCATGGTTTCTTTGCAATCGATTATGATGCAACAAGTGCACATGATGGAGTTTAAAGACAAAGGACAAGTGGGGTGGCCTATCCCGCACTTGATGAATGGTTAATACCCTTTTGGAGGACCAAAAGGTCTTAGTGGGGAGGCATGATCCAAAATGGATCCAGGAAGGCCTAAAAATCAAAGTTCTCGGAATTAGACGAAACTAATGCCATTGTGTCGGGCTCGTCGTGCCGATTCCGTCCATATATATATATATTTTTTTCTGAAAATGGACACCGTATGCGAAAGTTATTGCGTTCTGATCGATTTCCTAAATAGGCAAAAAGTCAATTGGTCAAAGTCAACATGCGGTATTGCTGACATCAGCATGATGTCATGATGACATCAACAAGGACACATGGTAGCATGAGGAGCTGACACGTGTCACTCATTTTTTTCATTTTCAAGCGCTGATGTGGACCAATGAAAAATCGACACATGGCACTGTACGGACGTGACACATGGCTATATAGAATGCTAACGTGGCCCAATGCCAGTCTGACATGTGGCAGTATGGGTGACAGGTGGTAGTACAGATGCTAATATGGTAGGTGATTGGACATGTGACTTGTCAGTATGGATGCTGACATGGCAAGCTCAGAGTATGACACACGACTGTATGATAGTGACGTGGCAGGATGACAGGACAATGACGTGGTGATGACTGTGCGCTGACTGTGTTGTTGACTGGAATGTACGGTCTAATCACAGGGTGACACATGGACCAATCAGAGGGCACCACATGGTACCCCGAATTTGACCAAGGTTGGCTGGGTCAAAAGTTTTTTACCTCCATGGGAATCGAGCACCCGACCTCCACCTAGTGCAAGCCCTCGCAACAAACGGTGGACCGACCAGATTACACATGGGTCTTAACCATATACTGACACATGTTTGTTTTGAATTAATGTGGGTGGATGTTTTGGGATAAGCCCGGTTGGTGGGGGATAGCCCAACCAACCGAGGGCTATGGACTAGGGGTTAGCACTGGGAGGTAGGGTGCGGGGGGGCCTAACCACAGGACACATAACCACCATATGATCGGAGCAAAGGGCAGGACCGGATTTTTGGGGCCAATGCCTAGTTCTCGGCCATATGGCATCACCCATATGTCCATGGGCCCGGAAAAAGGGGGCTGCACCCAATATTGGTTGGATTTTGGGTTTTGGACTTTATAATAATATTTGTATTGTTAAATATGGTGATTTTTGGAGATTTTTGCCCAAAATTGAGGATATAGAGCCTTTTTTTGAGGCCAAATATTGTGGGGAAGTTGGGAGGAGAACCCCAACTCAAGATATATATAAATCAAAGGTTTTTTGACAGTCTAGAAGGTTCATATTCGCAGAATGATGATGAGTTTGTGAAGCTTGAAGCCATTTTTATGTAGGGAAGCCATTGAGGAAACGAACTTTGGAGGATATTTCCGGGAGCTACGCTCAACCTTTTTCAGTGCCGTCAGTTGTGTTGGATTCTTAAGGTCGAGAAGAACACAGTCAGACCAAATTGTAATATTTTTGATGCAATTTTGATGTACTTTTGAAGGATTGAATATAAATAAGAAAGCTTTCCCCACTGAGACAAAGGCCCAAAGGCGTAGGCAACCTTGCTGAACTTCGTTATCAAGCTTGCTGTTATCGCTTGATGTTCCTTATGTTTAATTTATGATCTGAATTTTATATGATGGCTGGAATATTCTTTCATTAAGTTCTTCTTCTTTTCGTAATTCCTAAGTGGTAATTGAACACATGCTTAAAACTCAACCAAGTCTTTTATAGATCATTTTCGGATCAACAATAGTGGGGTGACAACTTAGCACATGTTCCCATTCTCAGGGAACTCCTCTTGGGTTTTAATCCAAGATAAACATGATCTCCCACTTTGAATTATTTATGATTTCTCTTGTTGTCTACATAGCTATTTTTCCTATCTTGGGCTACTTTTATATTCTGCCTTATCTTAATCATTGCCTATCCCATTTTCTCAAATAATTTTGGTCCAAGTGTGATCCTATCCACTGGATTGTCCCAACTAATTGGAACTTTGCACCTCCCACCATACAAAACCTCAAATGGTATCATCTTCAATGATCCATGATAACCATTGTTATAGGCAAACTCTACCAAAGGTAAATATTATTCCCACTACTTGGGTTGATGCATAACATGCATCCTCAATATGTCTTCTGACACTCTATTTATTCTTTCAGTCTGACCATCTGTTTGAGGATGGTAGGCCATGCTAAATTCTAATTGTGTTCCCAAGCTTGCAAACAATATTTTCCAAAAACTTGAGGTGAACTTAGTATCTCTGTCTAAGATAATGATCTTGTGTAGACCATGTAATCTGAAAATTTTCTTCATAAAAATGTTAGCAACATCTATGGCCTTGAAAATAGATTTGATAGGGATGAAATAAGTTGCCTTGATCAACTTATATACTACAACCATGATTTCAACATGTTGCTTAATTGTCTTTGGCAAACCAATAATAAAATCCATGGATATTGTCTCCCATTTCCACTCTAGGATTTGCAAAGGATGCAACAGTCTTGTAGGATGCTTGTGTTCAACCTGCACCTATTGACACTCTAGACACTTAGCAATGTATTCAATAATGCGCTGCTTCATTCCAGGCCAGTAATAAAACTGTCTTGCTGCTTTTACCATATTTTGATAACCAGGGTGACCTGCATAAGGTCTCCTATGGAACTCGTCCATAATCAAGTGCCTCAAATTTGCTGAAGTAGGCACATATGGCCTATTTTTATTCAATATAAACTCATTAGCTATAAGTTGATAAATTTCATACTTCTTCTCTCGAGGTTCTTGTTGTAATAATTTTCTTCCTTGATTGAAGAACTCATCTTCTTGCAAGAGGGTTTTAATCCTCTATTTGATGTCAGACTCTCCTACACTTGTTGCTGCTAAGTGTATAGTCTACACACTCTGACTGAGTGCATCTTCTACTCTGTTTTCCTTCCCTTTAATATGTTTGATTTTGAAATCAAACTCACTAATCAACGCCATCCACTTGGCCAATTTAACATTCAATATTGGATTGTCGATCAAATACTTTAGTCCATAATGGTATTTTATCGAGACAAACCTTCTTCCAAGTAAGTAATGTCTCCACAGATTTAATGCATGCACAAGTGCTGCAAGCTCTAAATCATGGGTAACATACTTATGTCCATGCTCATTTAGCTCTCTTGATTCATAACAAATTATTTTCCCTTGTTGCATAAGCACTCCACCAAGTCCTTCTTTGTAATCATTAATGCAAACCAAGAAATCCTTTTCGAGATCCTCAATCTTCAAAACAAGGGCATTAGTAAAAATATGCTTCAACTGTTGAAAGATGGCCTCACATTCTAGTGACTACACAAATTTATCCCCCTTTCTGTTCAATGAAGTAATGGGATTGATAATCTTGGAAAATCCCTTTAAAAAGCTTATGTAATACCCATGCAGTCCCATGAAAGATCGTACCTCTATGACATTCCTAGGGGAAGGCTAATCCATGATTGCGCTGATCTTTTTGGGATCTACTGCCACTCCTTCTACTGAGATTATGTGGCCTAAATAATGGATTTCCTTTTGAAAGAAATCACACTTGCTGAACTTTGCATAAAGATGGTGTTCTCTTAGTACCTGCAACACCATTCTAAGATGTTCTTCATGCTCTCTTCTAGTCTTGCAATACAACAAAATGTCATCCACAAACACTAAGACAAACTTGTCTAGATGTTTGATAAACACACTATTCATTAGACACTTGAAAGTGGCTGGTGCATTTGTGAGCCCAAATGGTACTACTATGAACTTACAGTGTCCATACCTCATTCTAAAGGTTGTCTTGTGGATGTCCTCATCCTTAATTCTGACTTGGTGATATACCGACCTTAAATCGATCTTTGAAGGCTTGTGGCTCCCTGCGAAATTTGGTCAAAGAGATCATCAATATTGGGTAATGGATACTTGTTCTTGATGGTCATCTTGTTCCAGGCGCACGTAGTCAATACACTTAGTCTCAAGTACCATCCTTCTTCTTTACAAGCGAGGTTGGTTCTCCCCATGGGGATACACTCAACTTGATGTAACCTTTATCTAACATGTCCTTTAGCTATACCTTAAGCTCCACTAGTTTCAATGTGCTCATTCTATAGGGAGTCTTTGATGTTGTCACGATACAGGTACAAAGTCGATTGAAAAATAAAATATCTCTCTTTTGTAGGTATTCTAGTGGCCTCTGGAAACAAATATTTAAACTCCCACAACACAAGGTGATCTTCAACCTTCATCTCTTTGCTTTCTATTGAGTTAAGCACTTGTATATTGTACAAGGGACACCCTTTTCTGCTGAAATTTTTGAGTTGCAATGTTGATATTTGTCTAAATTAAATTGGCTTTCGAATGCCTTGCAAACTATTGCATTGCCTTCTTCATATTCACATTCCAAAAATTTCTCATAACAATTAAGTTTTTCCTTGTGGGTAGCTAGCCAACCCATACCTAGTAGCAATCATAATATCCTAAAGGTAGAATATTCAAGGCTACTTTTGTACAAAGTCCACTTATCTCAAATGGACAGGTATCTATGAACTCAATCACTTTTCTCTTAGTTCCATTGGCTAATTGGACTAACCATGCATTTTCATGTTTCTTCCTACGTAAGAACATTTATTCAACACCTTGAGGTGAAGGACATAACTAGATTAGATCGAGTCGATTAAAATAGAAATGGGTTGCTTGGAAATTATACCTTCCACCTCTACCACATAATCTTGGTGGTCTGTTTGTCGTTTTTCCACAGTTGCATATATATTTGGCACACTTATGGATACATCATTGACTATGGCTACTTCCTTCACATTATACACCTTCTTGGTGTCATTTTTTCTGTGAGGACAATCCCTCAACAAGTGTGGTTCTTCACAACCCCAACATTGTAGAGGACCTTTCTTTGGTTCCTCTACTTTTTCTCTTCTTGCTCTATTAGGTTATTTCCACTCTTAGAAAAAAAATTCTACTGATGCACACTTCAACTTGGTTGATCAAATTGTGCACCCTTCTTTGGATTCTTATATGGAAATGATCTAAATACCTTTTTCTGGGACCCACTATTATTCCTTCTTTTATAGTCCTTAGAAGGCTCTAGATTATGCATGGACTGATCATAACAA
This sequence comes from Picea sitchensis, assembly GCA_010110895.2. NCBI lineage: Eukaryota > Viridiplantae > Streptophyta > Pinopsida > Pinales > Pinaceae > Picea > Picea sitchensis. The sequence goes on from SNQJ01S0099678.1 coordinate 70,597, forward strand.
CACTTGGCCTTCCTTACAGTGTCCTTTAAGGTATTTGGATTTTCAAATTCAATTTTGTCCTAGTAGGATTGTGGAAATCCACAGAGAAAATGTTGCATTCTTTCTTTCTCATCCTTGAGATAAGGAACATACCTCCAGCAGTTCTATAAATATTTTTTCATAGGCATCTATAGTGAGTTGTCCCAACTTATGCTCATGGAATTCCTTGATTTTGTCATCATAGTACTTCTCCAATAAGTATGCATTTCTTAAGTACCTTTCAAACTGCTTCCATGTCGGTTTGCTTTCCTTCAATCCTTTGATCTTCTTGAGATCTTCCCTCCATATGGAAGCTCCTCTCCATTCGGGTTGAAGATGAAATCCAATGAGAGAACTTTCACAGCCAGAGTGTCTCTTATTTTTCCTTGGAATACTTGATCCAATGTCATTGTTGGACAACTCCTTAGAAGAAACCTTCTTGCTGGATGACTCCATGGAAATACTTCCTCCAGATTTAAATTTCTTGACATTTCTATGCCTTTTCTTGGAAGAAATATTTCCCACATAGATATGGGTGTCCGTTATTTTGGGCATGAAGGGGTTTTCAACCTCTCTGACTATTGTAACTCTACATTACTGGGACCTTGGTATAGATGCTTCTAAATTTCAAAGAAGCTATGTAGTAGTATGCATTCATCTATGCATGTTCAACATCAACTCTCATGAGCCTCTCTCTCATTATCTTCCTTCAAATTTATGACAATGGCTACAAAATCTAGAGTGGTTTCTCTGTCCTTCTACACATCATATTCCTCATCTCTGAAGTGTGATGCATCTTCCATGCTACGCTACTCCATTCACCTCTACTTCCCTACGTGATGCCGGAATATGAGAACATTGTTATCCATTGCATAAATCAACATCATAGCATGCATTATTGGCAAAGTAAAACCTTTCTTAAACAATTTTAAGTGACTTTGGCGACCCATTCAAACCTAGAGTTTGAACTATGCTCTAATACCACTCACAGTAGCACACACCCAACCCCGTAACCCTTCCTTGGGATGGTGGGGTGTCAAAAGTTCCTATTCTTCAACTTAGTTCCTTTCCTTCCATCAATCCCATAGATGGATTTTGCTAGTCAAGAGATTTCTAAGGACTGTAACCCTACTCAAAATCGAGCCCTAGTTCAAAAGTTACAACCTCACAAATTTTCTAGGTTTTTATTTTATTAGATCCACCTCATTGCAACATGGCATTCACATGGCTCCCTGTCACTTGTACCATCCGATGTGGCACTAACATGACACCTGCCACCTGGCCCATCAACCTTTGGCCTATCGGGCCCACTAAACTCAATGGTTCTAATATCCTAGAGATTTTCTTCATCGTCGTTGAGGTTCTTCTCCTTTAGAGTTATAAATCACCCCAACTATCAAAATCCAACAACACACACTATGATATATTCATTCCCTAGATCCGACGGCTCTTAGACCCTGACCTCCAATGACTTCGATCATGTCGGTGCCTCTAAATTGAACATTGATCATTGCCCGTTATTTTAATATCTTCTAAGGTGAACATGTGGGACCTACAAAAAATCTATGTCTGTCATTTGTTCTCTCTTTCTCCTTTATCTATGGCTAGGATCCCATAGGGCACCTCCTGATAAGTCAACTATCCACTGAACTTTTTGTCATCGATACCTCTTTGGAACCCATCACTCAAATCACCAACCATCTATTCTCTGACGACACTGTGACCGACATCGATGGTACATATCCCACCGAGGTCACCTCTAATAGATCGATGATCCTTGCTCTTTCTCAAGGTCTTTGTTATCATTCAATCCTTGTCCAACCCCATCTTTCCGAACATTCCTTTGCTTGGCTTCGACCCCGTCGATGAGTGATTGATATCCACTCGTTGCACCAAATCAATGACTAAGAAGTAAGACGATGAACTAGAGGTCCTCTCACCCAATTGGGTCTACTCTCATCCCACACACCTTTAAACTACCATGCATTATCCCATAGGACACACTAAGCGCCACCCCTACAGGGTCCACGTCACCCACGACCTTCTGGCTACGATTTACCACATCATCATGACATCATCCCACCCTTTCCTTTGTCACTCACCAAGTGAACTAGAGGGAGCTAGACGAAATGATGACTGCCGACGACTCTGGGTCTTCTTCTTCATCGAACTCCATGCAAGTCCTGACATTCAAGCTTCCCAATGATGATGCCTTCCTAAGAAGGGCCAGGATCTACTCGCCTCTCAAATCAATGGTCATGAGTCATTCTGACTCAAAACATGGATATTTATTAGGTTGAAAGTCCAATTCAAGACTTAGTCAATTTAGAGACTCTAACAGACTGATATCCTAAGGTTCACTAGGTCTCCAAGAGGTTGAAAACCACTCTGAGACCAACTAAGGATTTCTTAACTCCTTGGGGATGAAGTTTGTATATCTTTCAAGTTTTCCATTTAAGAATAGGTGGAAGGTTTAATAGGGTTTAGGCTCTCTGAATTACAAAAATACCTCTCCCATACACCAGAGCATTTCCTCTGCTAACCTCAAGTGAAGATTATTTTCATATCCTGTAAACTTTCTAGCTAAAAACAAGAGGTTACCTTAGGCATAAGGACCGTTCCGGTGGTAGGAAATCATGTGTTGTATACCTAGGGAGGTATATAGGACACCTAGGGGAGGTAACAATGGGAATGTGGTTGTATTATTAGTGGAGGCCATTCAATGTAATGTGGTGGAGTCCACTATATATATTATTAAATAAGGTCCACTATCATGGTACTTAGATATTAGGTTCTTAACAAGTGGTGCTATCCTAGGGGCCATGGGGTACCTAGGGAGGTACCCAATTGGAATATGGTTATGTATTATTATTAGTGGAGGAAATCCAATGTAAAAGTGGACTAGGTCCATTATATATTAAATAAGTTCCACTATCATGGTACTTAGATATAATAAATAGGCTTCTAGAAGATTCATTCTCTAAAATGCTCCTAGGAGATAGAGAATGATATATAAAGAAATGTAAGCAATGCTGAACGACAATTTTCAAAGGATATTGTGAATGTATCAAACATGGCTTGAGGAATTGTTTATCCTTCCTTAAGGATTAATATATGGTGTTCCTACCTCAAGGGGTTTTGACTATTTCTTGTGTTCATTATTTTGGTGAATGGTTTGGTTTCTTCTTGTTGATCGGATTATATTTGGAGCGAAATGAAGTAGAAATTTACAATGAAAGATACTCATGAAAATTGCTAGAAACGGAGAAATACAACAATACTTGATTTCTATTAATGAAAAGAATTGTGAGGGCTGTAAAATTATAGAGTGCAAGACTCACTAGGATGGTGGTAGCTTTATCTCGAGGAGATATGTAATGACTACACTCATTCACAAGAAGATGATTACAATGAGGCTTTGAAGGCCTTTTTTATGATAAAAAAGAATGCCAAAACCATAGACATCCAAAACCCTAACCCTAGGAGATGAAATGCCAAAAGTCATGTGGGCTGGATTTGGGTAAAGTTAGTACATGCTCGCAGAGTGCGTGGCATTACATCTGATATCCATTTTAGGTCGTGATAGCCCATTGGAAGGTCTTTCCGAGAACTACGCATTATGCCATCAAACTCTGACTTTGTCTAGGTTTACTATGGAATGCCAAAAAAAACATATTTAGGGCCCCAAAATGGCCACAGGAAGTACATAAAGATGTGTTGACATGAAAACATACAAAATAATCGGGTTGGATTAGGTGGGAGAGCCAAGAAATATCCACACGGAAGATGTGTAGAATTAGGACAACCCTAGAAGTCATAGAACCCACAATTACAAAGAAATATAGAAGAACATGTTAGACTAAAATTGACAAGAGGAGCCAATTGGAATGGGTGGGTGGCCACCAATACCCACTGGATCAATCCTCCCTCCTAAGGAAACAATGGTCTCCATTGCATTGTGAGTGCAAAGGGAAGGGTAAAGCATGTTTTGAATCTGAATTTTGGTGAGTTCGTGCCTTGTTGGAGAAGTTGTCTTTCTTTTCACAGTGGAAGGTTGTCTAAAACCTGTTGTTGGTAGGGTGGAATCTATTCCACCAATCTTTTGTCTCTGTATTTGATGGGGCATTATGTAAGCACCATTGTAGGCGAAGAAACAAAATCTATTTCTCTTGACGTGCATACCTTTGGATAGAAGGTGTTGAGGTTTTAGTGGTTGTAGTGGCCTTCTATGTATCCTTTGAACATACTATGAAAAGGATAAATTTTGCGATATGAGATATTACCTTGCGACAACGTTTTGAATTCGGAACAATAGTCAAACTACCTCTAATATCTAGTAGAGGCAGCTAACCCCAGTAATAATGACACTACGGGTGAGACTCATAAACAACATGCCATTTCCACATATATGGTTTTCATAAAACAACATCTGAGACATCAAGGAAACATCACACTACCTCATCCAGCCCAGAAGAGTGCCATGGGAATGAGGAAGTAACTGGCGGCTGACATGGAGATCATAATCCCTGTTAAACCACCCAATATTGTATGGTAGGGTGTGGTGTTATTTAACAACAAGCTGTTGAGAAACTCTTTGGTTGAATTTCTTGGCTACCATTATCCAATGATGAAATGCAGCGAGGGTCTCATTCAAACACATATGTGAATGGAAGAGAAGCGATGCCCTTCTTCAGAATCTACTAGTTCTTGATTGGTGTTGTGGTCCGTGCCATTAGAGTGCATCGATGATGCATTTATTTTCAATATTTTTGGGATAAGATTGAATCGGGGTTCAACTCCTTGTCTTTGACCTCGACCACCAATGACTATTACAGGTAATTTCATGATTGTTGTGCCAAAGGGATTTTGTGGAATTCACACCACTTCCAGTGTCATTCTTTGTCTTTCCCTTTACCCTTCTTGTCCCGTGTCTTGGATTGGTTGTCAGGAGGTTGTTGGTTGGGGCCATCTTTACCATGCTTTGGTTGTTGCATATTTGTGAACTGAATTCCCATTTTACGGTGCCCTAAATTTTATGATTTGACATCATATCGATATCTGGCTCCAATGATGATATGTTTAAATCCATTGGTTTTGGATGTACCTATCACGAGAGCCCCATGATATTTAGTGTGAATGCACTTCGAGTCTTTGATACCCAACTTAGTGCATAAGGTATGGAAAGTATTTGTGAACTCCAACACTATTTGGCTCTTCTCTTACAAGTGAGTGTGGTCCATCTCATGTCTTGGTCTTCATAGTTATCAACATGATTGTACTTTTCTTTGACCACATCCAAAAAGAAATCCTAAGTGGGCTCAGCCCATATATTCCATATTCCTCATGGAAATTTTCTCCCGATGAGAACACAGTGAACGACATGGGGAGGCAGCAAGAAGGTGTCTTGAAGGTGATCTTTTTCCTGTCGAAAAATTTTTGAACGAGAGAAATAACCTTCTAATAAATTTAACCATTTTCTAGGGGGCACCCACATCTATCTAACCTTCAAATATGGGAATATCAAAATTAACTTGTACCTTGAAGGGAGAGGTCCCTCCAAAATGGAAACTTGATGAATATGCGCCTATTTCTATCGATAGGCGTTGAAGTATGTGTGAAAAATTCTCCATGATTTATTAAGCTTTGTTCGCGAATGGCTTTCTCAATAAATAGGTTAATAGAATCTTCTGCTCCGCCATTTTTCCTTTTTTCCGCTATCGATGGTTTCTTGGGCATGTGAGAGAGAATTTCTTCAAGAGAGACAAGCAGGACAATGGCTATACTTTCGGACCTGGAAATGCAGGACATCGTTGAAAAATGATGATCAAGAAGCTAGCTATGATACCACTAATCCAGAATATTTTGAACGAAATTAAGAGAATTTACAATGAAATACTCATGAAAATTGCTAGTATAAACCCGATACAACAATACTTGATTTTTATTAATGAAAATTATAAAAGAAATTTGTAAAAAAATAGCGAGTGCAAGACTCACTAGAATGGTGGTATCTTTATCTATGAGAAGAATGTGATGACTCGCTCATTTTCAAGAAGATGATTAAAATGAGGCTCTGAAGGCCTTTTATGATAAACATGAATGCAAAACCCTAGACATCCAAAGGCTAACCTAGGAGATGAAGCCAAAAAGTCATGGGCTATTTAGGTAGGATTAATTACAGTATTAACTTCCTAGGGTCATAAATTTTGCATCTGATCTCTATTTTAGGCGCATTGATAGCCCATTGGAAAGGTCTTTTGAGAACTATGCATTATGCCATCAAACTCGAAGCTCCATCTATAGTTTGACCATGGCCGCGTAAAAACACTTGTTTAGGGCCCTAGTGGCCATGGAGTACAAAAATATGTCTTGACGTGAAAGCATAAAAATAAGCCAGGTTGGATTAGGTGGGAGGCCAGCGGTATCCACTTGGAAGATGTGTAGGGCTTGAGAAAACCCCAAAAGTGGGAACCCACAATTACAAGAAATACAAAGAAACGTCTTGAACTAAAAGCCCGACAAGAGGACCCACTTGGAATAGGTGGGTGGCCATCGATATCCTATACATATTCCTTGATCTCATATTCTTTAATTTTTTGGTGTACATAATGAAATGAAGCAAAACCACGGGAAGGGCATAATCAAGAAGCGAGGAGGTCATTGACTCAAATGCACAAAATGTGTTTAGGAACAGATAAAACATAACAAATTCCCTAGGTTGTTGTTGTATATAGCCATCCACATAATATAGAGAAACAGCAGGTCATCAGGAACCAAGAGTGAGAACATCAACACATTTATGCATCGACAAGGAAGCAGAAAGGAAACCAATATAGAGGTACATGGAGGCTACCAACACTACAGGAGGACATTGGGCTAGAGAACCAATCCCATGGCAACATGGACACAATGCAAAGAAAGATCAAGGTGGCAAGGAAACAATTGGGCATCATGTTTATCTTCCATTAGGATGGATGGATGGTCATACTTGGTACCGGTTGGCTACAGTAGTTGATCATATTGTATGGTTTCTTCCGTGTTTTGAGGATGAAAAATGTGAAGGGGGATGGAATGTAGTATACCTAGGGAGGTAATATGGGGTACCTAGGGAGGTGCAATGGGAATGGTTATGTATTATTAGTGGAGGCCATTCAATGTAATGTGGACTGAGTCCACTAAGTTATTAAATGGGTCCACTATCGTGGTACTTAGATATAATAAATAATCTTTCTAAGAGATTCTTTCTCTAGAATGTTACTAGAAGATAGAAAATGCTATATAAAGAAGAGTAAGAAATGTATTAAAGCATGAGTGAAAGAATATTGTGAATGTATCAAGCATTGATTGAGGAGTGTTATCCTTCCTTAAGGATTAATATATGGTGTTACCCTACCTCAAGGGTTTTGACTATTTCTTGTGTTTAGTATTTTGAGGTGAATGGTTTGGTTTTTCTTGTTGATATTGTGGGTTTATTTTGAGATTTATCTTTAGATATATTCAAGTAATTAACAACTCATGTCAGATTTCAAATGAAGATATTGTCCATATATTGCAATATTTCCTCCCAATATACAATATCCTCAGGATACAGACTACCCATACTTTGCTTATTTTCATGAATTATCAGATTAAACAGTGAAAACAAATGAGCATATTCCATTTTACTCAGGAAATCAATTCATTTTTACATGCATTCATATTTCCCATTTAAATCCAAAAAACACATGTTTACATCATTAATACACGTTAAAAAAGCCAAGTTAGACACTTATCTATTCATGGAAATATCAACAACCAACTAAATGAGAGAGGCCTTCTTTCCTCTGTATAGACTATGATGCAAATTACCTTCCCTCGACATGCCACCCATGCCAAGCCATGATAGCACAAGGGAAATGGTTTAAATTTGGTTCTTAAGCCGAATGATCAAAGAAGGTTACTCTCCTTCCTCCATTGGAAACAACAAAATTTTCCCTGTTCTAACCGAGCTTAGGACTTCCACAGGTTTATCAGGTACCCTCCCAATTGGATTTCCTCTACACAAAGGAGTCCCTTCTCTTCTATAAAGTCTCGGTGACCTCCCTTACCCGATTTAGGTTTCTTTCTGAGTGGGTACCAAGATGCGATCCTTTATTGCTCTAGTCTGGATCCGGGTCTTCTTTATTCTAGGGTGATCATTAATACTTTGGAAAAGCTTCCTATTTTCCTCAAGGAGGACAACTTTTAATTTATTTTATCCTTCATATCTATGCATATGAACACCTCTACTCATCGTACAATATGTTCGTGAATATGCTACTCACTTCCTCCTTTTGTTCACTGCTCCGAGTTAATCCTCTACACATTCTCTTCCTCTTCCATGTGTTTTTCCTCTCTCTCTTCTATGCCTCTACCTCCTCTATGCCTTTCTGCACATCTAATGATGTTTTTCCACCTTTGGCCTCTACTTCCACAATCCCTTGGGATTCCTGTGGATTTTTCTAGATGCGACCTTTTGTTCGAGTTCCAAATTTCTAGAAGGGACAATTCCGTGGGGAATCCTTTTCATTAGGTTATTCAGTTGACCCCTCGTCTTCTCAAGAGATCATAATTGTCAACAATATTAAATTCCTCAACCACCAATCTTGTTCCTTTATGACAGTTCACATGGATTCTTGCATATTTAAGTACGATAGCAGGTGGTGTATTCAATTTGTAGGTGCATGTTGAAGTGTTAAGAAGTAGCTTACTTTTTCCCCATGAGCTTCTCCATTCCACCTCACTGATCCATCTCATAAACTCCACTTCATTAATTCCCACTTGTGATATCATGGCCAATAATTTCAAAGGCTTTTTCCCTCTTAGTCAAGCTAAATGCAGTGTTTTTCATTAACTACAATATAATTACAAGCTTCATAATCATTATATGAAGTCTTAGCATAATTATAATAATGGGGGAAAGCAGGGTTTTACAACTTCACATTTATTTTTTGAAGCCAGGGGGTTGGATTTTTGGGGCTGGATGGAAAAGGAGGGTTTTAGAATGGAGGGAGATCCCTGCAAGGGTTGATATTTTTCTATATTTGGAGGAGGTCCTTGCTTCATAAGCCACCTCTTCTTCTCAGGTTTCTGCCACTACTCATTTGGCTTTTCTGCAGTGGGGTCAAGGATGATCTTTGGGCAGTTTTTGGAAAAATGTCCATATTCATGGTATGGCTTGCCTTTGAAAGGTAAATGTTCGTAATCAACCTTTTTTGAGATATGTCCAATTGTACAGGGTTAAATTAATAGCTTCTGTAACGCATTTTTCTAAATCCACTTCAACATAAATTACAACACAATCTTGGAGTCCCTCCTTGGGATCATCTCGATCTATATATTTTCCGAGTGTGTTTCCAATATTTATGATGGTTTCATCATTACAACACTGAAGGGGGGAGAAAAGGTAATCTTACCTAGACTAGAACTACTGAAGAAATGTCATTATATGGATTGAAATTAGGTGTCCAATGGTTTAAATTCAGGCCTCTCGATCCAATGAAATAGGGGCCACTTATGAGGGCATCTGATCTGTTCTTCTTTTCTTCAAGTAAAAATGCAAAGAAACCCTTACTGCAAAATGAGTGGGAGAGGTGACCTTTGATGAGGGGTCTCAATTCTTATCAATCCATTGTGCCATGGTTTTGGGGGACGACCATATTCTTGTAAATTCTTCGATCAACACATTCTATGCAAAACAGAGTGAAAGGTTCCTAGAGCTCCTTTGAACCATGATAGTCAGTATCTCTTCAATCTTCTTGACAAATCGGGTGTTGAATGGTGTATTTGTCATTGATGTAAAAGTGAGTCATTGGTGATCAACATGAAGATGCCTATGGGTTTAATTGAAGGAGTCTCCAAAGTGGTTTTTCTTATGAAGCGTGGAATTTAAGCATGGCCCTCATGGGAAGGCACTTTGAAAAGAATCCCCATGGTTAAGTGAAGAAACCTAAATGTCCACAAGATCAAGATTACCAAGATGGAGATTATTTGAAAGGTAATGCTTTGCAGTCAATTAGGATACCCTATATTTGAGGGATTTTTTACCCTACATTAATAAATCAAATGGAAGCACACATTACATGGTTAGAAATCTTATTATGATACCTTTCAACAATATATAGAAGTCCCTATAACTCCCTAGGAATGAGGAGTTATGAATATTTTAGATCAACAACCCAACCAGAAAATTGAGGGTTGGATCAAGTAAATTTTAGGGGACAAAATTACTATAAATCTAGGATAGAATTTCACTTTTTGAACAACCAAACAAGAGATCGAGTCTTAGGTGAGCATAAGGTATTTGGGGTGTTTTACAGTGTGCAAGAGAAGTCTAATGGATTCTCTTAAGGTATTTCTTGTTCTAAAAGGTATGTTATAGGTTGTGATGCTATACAAGTATGCTATGCTATGAAGTTGTGATGTTTCCATGAGGTTGTTGGGGTTTATATTGGACCCATATGGACCTAGGATCTCTATGTGGACCAAGTTTGTGAGGCTCATATTTTGGACATTTTGGCACATGATTGGAAATTTTTTTATGTGGTTTGTTGGGTTTTATAATGTGGACCTAGGATCTCTATATGGACCCAATTTGATGATGATGATGTATCAATGATGAGTGATAGGGACAATGACGGTGACAATGAAAATAATGATAGGTTGATTCTTTTATATATATATATATATATATATATATATATATATATATATATATATATATAACTATATATATATATATTTGAGGGTGGAAGGAAGGGGAAAGGAAGGGGGTTGGAGCCTCCTTCTAGTTAGGCAGGGGAATATATAGAGGTTGTAGCTTCCTTAAGGTTGATGCCTATAAATAAATGGGTTGGTGCCTCAATCCAGGTTGGGTGAAATCACTGGAATTTGTAGCTTCCTATTAATATAATCTTGTTATTATATTAGAAAATCATTCCATGGTTTTCTTCCATTTGGATTTCCACATAAATCTATTATGCTGCTTGGTTTTGTTCTTTTCTTTACTGTATATTGGGATGCATTTATTTGATTAAAGAAGTTAAAGTTTAAAATGTGCTAAATTACAATTGATATTGATTCACCCCTCACTATCAACATCGGGGAGGTGGTTAGCCCTAGCAGGGGCTGAAGCCATGCGATCGAGCCAGGAGAGAACATAGAGGGTTGTGGTTTAGAAAATCTCACGAGTATATCACACTTTTAATGCCAAATCTAAGAATCACATCCTACTTTAGTTGAATTTACTAATGAATATATTGTTAGATTTCTACATTCACTCGCGTATGAAAAAAAATAAATCCTCATTAATGATTCATGCACAAATAAAAGATCAATTTTGTAGAAAAATTGAGTTGTTTAATCTCCATTTAAAAGTATTATTACTAAACATGTTTTTTTTTTTTTTTTTTTTTTTTTTTTTAATTACAATTTTTATTTTTTATTTAGTTTTTGTGGATTTAAAAACAATTATTGTGTTTTTGTTTTGTTTCAGGGAAGCTTATGAAAATACCAAAGCGACAAATGAGGGAAAATCGATTACATAATTGGTGGGGATGTTAAAAATGTACAAGGATATGGTAAAATAAAATGAACATAATTGCATCATAAGAGGAACCATCCCAACAACAACATGCATAAGAGGTATACAATCATTCATTTATTCTTTTATGTACATCAATTTTAATTATCATATGAAATAATAAATAAAGGAAAAAAAAAAAAAAAAAAAAAAAAAAAAAAAAAAAAAAAAAAAAAAAAAAAAAAAAAAAAAGGTTGATCACAAAGTTTGATCACAAAGTTTGTGAGTACCCATTTTGGTCTTACTTAATATTTCAAATTGTTGTGATGTTATATTTAAAAATTAATTTACACTCATCCATGGATGTCTTTTAATAGGTGCTAACATGCAAAGAAGAGCCAAGCGAAGAATTGATCAACGTTGGGTTAAGTGAGGGTTGTGAGTGTATGTTGAAGAATGAAAGTTTAATTATAAAACAAGAGAAGTTAAACGACATTGCTACTTACAAATTGTTGTTTAACTTTCCTTGTTTATAATTAATGGAACAATAAAGAAACTCTATATTAATTATATGGACTATGCTTTGTCATGGCATTATTAAACATGTAGGAACAAAGTATGGAATGCAACCAATATAAGCGATTTTGAGACACAACATACGACATGACTTCGAAAGCATGCATGTGTTTATGAATCACACATTGCTATGGTATTCTTTTGATTTATGCAATCATGTATACTCTACCTATATAAATGTGATTTACTTATTACACTTTATTTTTATATTTGTAGATGAAACATGAACATCTGAACATAAAACAAGTTGATCAAGAAAACATTATTTTAAATAACCAAATTCCAATATTTCCTAAAAGTGATGAAGGAATGAGGCATGCACACAACTCAAGCAACGACAACAGTTTTAGTGATGAATGACAATCAATATAATTGAATATTACTACAAGTTGGAGAAATGTTTTGGAATATTTTTCTATGAAAATCATGGATTTTTGTTTAATGTACTTGACATAATGTCCTAATTACATGAGGACATGTTACCAATAAAGATGTAACAATTACATATTAGTTTCCTTTTCATTATTGTGGGCCTTTAATTTGTCCCATTTTGTATGATAATGGGTCTTTTTATTCATATATAATAAAATGGGTTTCTTATTTTGTGCATTGTCAAATGTTGTTGTAAAATGTTGTGTTGTTGATTAATTAATATATGGATGATTTGCATTGTTACAAAAAACAAAGGTGTAATTCATTTGGGTAACACATTAGCATAATCATTATATCAAAAACACAATAGCAAAAATATAAAAAACAATATTATTATAAAATATTCTATTTTGGGATGATTAATTGAAAATTTGTATAAAAACAATTAATTAAAATATATACATATTAGTGCACTGTATTATTTTGAACTCACTAAATGACGTGTGCCATAAAATAGACCTTGATGTGTTTTTATGCATCATACACATTGATGTCTATTAATTAAATGACAACATTGGGGCTTATTAATTAAATGAGAGAATCGATGCTGACAATTGTGGAAAAACATCATTACTTTAAGTGACATAGCATATGATTGATTATATTTATCATTTCAAAATGAGTACCCGATGCACATGATTCACGGTGTGCATAGGTGCTTTACATATAATATACACACCAGTCCTTTAAATATAATACACACTTCAGTGCTTAGTAACAAAGAATGGATTTGACATCTCAAATATTCATATTTCACACCAAATCCTTTGGTGCACATGGTAGTACAAGCCTCGATGCATATGAACTATAAGACCATTGGTGTTCCATAAAACAAAAAGAACGACCCAATGCATAATATTTATACAAGCACATTTGTTGCACATTAAAAAATCTGGTAGTGTGTACATTAACACAAAAGCATTCGATGCTTCATACTTAACATAAAATATATCATAATAGTTTAAGAGCACAAGTGCTTTTGGCTTTTGTGTGAGAAATGGTGCATATTACTTAAGAACACACCAATGTGTTTTACCAATACAAGCACTGAAAAAAACCTCCGCTACAACCTTCATCTGCCCAATTATTTTTTAGTTATATGGAACATCCATTAAAACCTCTGCAGCCAATAGAGGAGGTTATCGTGAAGGAGTTTTTTGAAAATTTTGCCAAATCTTGTAACACTAAAACCTCCACTACAAGGTGTTCTCCCTTGTGATGAAATAAAATATAATAAAATTGTTTATATTTGCTCCCTATGTCACAGGTATGAGTTTTCTTGGGTTGGCAGTTGATGGTTCTTACATATGGTTATGACATACTCAACTTGTGGCAGTTGATGGTTCTTACATATGGTTATGACATACTCAACTTGTTGGAAATTTTTGATAGTGGGTAAATTTATGTGTGTGAAAATGGGTATTAGAGTTGTAGGTTGTTAATTGTGGCTCAAATAAAACATTGTCACAAAGGTCCATACTTTGAGCTTTTTGTATCGCTTATAATGGGATATATATTGACATCGGTATGCATAAATTATCATTCATAAATAATACCAAATAACATGTGAATTAGACTTGTTGTGTGAACCTCTGTAAGGCACAATATGCTTGATTGTGTAAGTAATTTGAGACGATAGATTGAAGCCCCATTGGTGTGTGTGTGTGTGTGTATCAAAAAAAGGAGAATTCCTAGCCCAATTGAGTATTTGGTATTGTTGTTTTCATGCTTAATTAAAGTTATTTGTTTGGGAAATCCATACTCAACACTAGATATTTATGTTTATTGAATTTATGATATGAAGAATCTAATAGATTGGAAAACATATGTTCACATTTTAGCATCTTTGCCTTCTTGAATTACATATAGGGGAAAAAATTTCTTACTAGAGTAATTCGATGCTTGTTCCTACATACCCATTGGTGAGGTAATGGTGTATGGGTACAATGATTTCATTGTGAAAATTTCTGCCCAACTATATGATTAAATT
>SNQJ01S0099679.1:0-10403 GCA_010110895.2 Picea sitchensis
GTCATCAATTCTTGGAAAGGGATACTTATTTTTAATTGTCATCTTGTTGAGTTGCCTGTAGTCTATGCACAACCTGAGTGTGCCATCCTTCTTCTTCACAAATAAGACTGGTGCTCCCCAAGGAGACACACTAGGCTTTGTCCAACATCTCCTTCACTGTAGTTTGAGTTCAACTAGCTCTGGTGTACTCATTCTATAGGGTGCTCTAGACATTGGCACCGCTCCGGGTACCATTTCTATTGAGAAATCAATGTCTCTTCTTGGAGGTAGATCTGGTACCTCTTCTGGAAATACATCTTTATACTCTCTCAATATAGGATGTTCCTCTAGGCCAGATTTACTGTCCTCAACAGAGTTCAGTACTTGTATTGCATACAAAAGACATCCTTTTCTACAATACTTCTTCACTTGAAGGGTTGATATTTGTCTCATTGAGACATGCTTTTGAATTCCCTGTAGGGTCCTTTTCTTCCCTTCCTCATCTTCACACTCTAATGTTTTATTATAACAGTCCAACTTGGTTTTATGGGCAGTCAACCAATCCATGCCAATCAACATGTCATAAGATCCTAAAGGGAGTATGTTTAGAGTTGCTTGGGTGGGAAACCCATTCATAAGGAATTGGCATTCTGGAATGACTTATGTTACCTTTCTTTTTGTTCCAGTGGCTAGTTGTACCAGCCATGATTTAGCATGTTTTACTTGCTGCAGTTTACATTTCTCAATAGTTTGGGGGGCAGTATAACTCAAATTAGAACTAGGATCAATTAAAATGGAAACAAGATGGTTGTCAATCATACCTTCCACCTCCACCACTGAAGCTTGGTGATCAACTTGTCAATTATCCAAGGCTGCATAAATTTGTGGCATGCTCCTAGCCACATCATTGACTATGGTAGCTTCCTGGATGTTGTAGACGCTCCCATTGTCTTGCTGTCTATGGGGGCAATCCCTCAACAAATGTTCTTCTTCGCATCCCCAACATTTCAATGGTTCTCTCCTTTTATCGTCAGTCTTTCCTGGGACGGATCCAAAGGGTTTATTTCCACTTGGAGATGGAAAATTTTGCTGATACACACTTTTAGTAGGAAGGCTCATCTTAGAGCCTTTCCCAGGGTTCCTAAACCTTGAAGGTTTAAACCCCTTCTGTTTGAATCTCAATTTGCTTTCCTTTTTCTAATCCTTATGAGGTTCTGCCTTGTTCTTGAATTGCTCATAGCAATACCTTGCCTTCCGAATAGTGTCTAAAGTCTTAGGTTCGTCAAATTCAATTCTGTCTCAAGAAGACTAAGGCAACCCACTAATGAATCACTGCATCTTTACCTTTTCATCCTTTATGTAGGGCACATACCTCATCAGCTCGAGAAATTTGTTGATATATTCATCTATGGTGAGCTTCCCTAGTTTGAGTTCATAAAACTCCTTGGTCTTTTAATCATAATACCTTTCAGACATGTACTTAAAGTATTTCTGAAATTGTTTCCATGACAACTCCTCATGAATTCCTTTCACATTTCTAAGGTCCTCCCACCAGATGGAGGCCTTTCCATTCAAGTTAAAGATGGCTATTTGGGACTTTGAGTTCTCAGAGTAGTCATGGACTCTAAAGTACTTCTTTAAGCCAAGCAACCAAACTTTTGCTTCTTCCCCCTTTTTAGTTTCTCCATCAAAAGTGGGTGGTTTGACTTTCTTAAACTCTTCAGGGCCATAGCTCTTGGAATTGTTCCTCCTCTTTCTTCTCCTCTGAGAGTGTGAACCAGTCTCACTGCCAGACAGTTCCTTGGAGTTGTCAGTTCCCTCACTAGAGGATTTTTCAGATGAATCCTTGACGTTAGCATGCCTTTTGGCTCCATGTTGGGCCTTCTTTGAGGTGCTTCTCCTTGTGTTGCTATTTTCAGGACTATGCTTTTGTATTTCAGGTGGATTTTGGGTTTTTTTAGTAGAATGTCTATCCACATTACTGGATGCTGTTCCATGTTGTAGTTGCCTTTGTGTGTCTGATAGGCTTTGCAACAAAACTGCATTTATCTCAATTTGTTTTTCTTGTTCTTTTATGAGCCTCTCATTGTCTGCCTTAAAACTTTGTAATTCTGTGATGAGGCTTTTCACAGTTTCCACCAAATTCGAAGGGGTTTCCACCACTCTCCTTTCATCAAACTCCTCTTCTTTGTTATGGGAGCTCTTTCCCATCTCATGGTGTGTCACCATCCTTTATGTCGTAGTTTTCCTTGCTATCCACTCACTGTTTATGTGTTGCTCACAACATTTTCTGTTTGTTAATTATCCACTAATTTATAAATAGGATAGGTAATTTTGTGAGGTGAAATCAGCTACAACATTTAGCATGTCACAACAACATTCAGTCCATATTTAAACATGTAAAAACAACAGAATGTCTCATTCCTCCTTTCATTGGTAAAGTTCAATAAGCTCTTATGAATGGGGTAGTGTAGGGTTCCCTCCCTCTTAAAAGTTCTTTAATGATATTTATTAGACTCTTTCATGAGCCCAAGCAGGCCAAGTGTTGTTTTCTGCTCTGATACCACTTTGTCACACACCCGACCCCCTAAGTAGCCTTTTAAGGCATGGGGCATAAATTGTTTCTTTCCTACAACTCCCTGAATCCTTCGAATAAGGCCACCATCGCCTTGAGTTCACCAAGAGCTGTCCAACGACTATAACCTTGTCTGAATTGGAGCTCTGGCTTGAAAGTTATGGTCCTTCGAAGTTTTTCGGGACGTCATTGGCTAATGGCCATCCTCTTCGCCATGTGGCATCCACGTGGCCTCACTTTCACTCATACCATCTGACATGGCACTGTCGTGACCTGGGTTGCCACCCTTGGCGGTGACGTGGCCGCTAGTTGCAGGGAGTATCTCCTAGTCTTCGCAGATATCGGGCCTTCGGCCTTTCAATATTCTTACGCAGGTCTAAAACTTCCCGGAGACCCGAAGTCTCGAAGTCTCTCACTACTCCAAGATCTACGGTGGAGTCCTATCAATCCTTAGATCTAACGATTGGGATCTACTCGCACTTGTCCATAGTCCAAAGTTGGCAAGGGGAAAGTGGGTCCCACCTTAACTCGCACCCCATGCCACGTGGACCTGTCTAGTCATGCCGCACCACCTTGGCATATGCGGACCCACCCAAGTGGCCCATGTAGGAACTATTGCCAATACTATAGATTGATTGGACATTGGGAGGCCAAATGTTGGAGGCTTCAACCGGAACTCCATTCAATGACCTATTGCATCAACAAATGTCATCTCTAGCTATGAGATGGTTAACAAGCATATGCCCAAGGCAACCCCTATTCAGCACTTATCTTCCATCTTGCAACAGAGGCACCCTTTCTTGGAGATTTGCTGGAGGATGCTTGAACGCAGGGAAGAAGATGATTGAAGGGAGTTGAGGTTTTTGGGGACCAAAAGCCTACAGATGGGGAGGTGTGATTTGATTTGAATCCTCGCCAAAATCTCTTTGTAAACTTTGTAATTAGCATTTAATTGTTTTTGGAAAAGTTGAGAAAATGTTCAAAATTCCCTTGGAAGTTGAAATGAACCATTGTGATGGTTGGCCTTCCAAAATAACCCATTGAAAATGAAGGTTGTGATGAAGAAGAGCATCGAATGGAACACAGAGCAGGAAATGAAGAAGGGAAAAGCAGTTTACTTGATGATCGAAGGAGAAGAAGACATTGAGTCTGTCCCATGATGAGTGAAGATTGTTGTTAAGCCATGGCCATCTGCAAATTTTCTGCTAGTGAGTAACAATACACTAAATCTATATATAGGTCACCTATTTGTAATCAACTTACTGCTTAATAAAATCCTCAATCAACTTGTTTTTTTCTTCCATTTGGGTTTACAGGGAAAATATGGTGTCTATTTTGCCTTGAATGTTTGATATTTTTGTGTTTGTGAAAAAAAAATCTACGTGCGAGTTAGTGGAAGCTCTTCTCTGTACTTAAATTGCTATCTATAGTTGAATCAGTGGTTTAATGGTGAATTCCCACTGTGGTTCTAATTGTTTCACTCTGAATTTCACTCTCCATTAGAATTTTAATGAATGCCAATAGCTCTGGAATGACCACCATACGCATTAGTTCTGGGCCGTGCATAGCTCAAGATGGTTTTATCCCTCTGTGACAAGTCGTACAATTGGTTGTGATTCACTAGATTGTTAATTTGAATGCAACATTGGTTACAGTGCCCATAAACCCATAGAAGCGAGTCACTGAGTTCCCATTGGTTGCATCATTGACTATTGAATTGCATTTACAAATGAGGGTTGTGTATGCACCACTAGATTGTAGAGTGCATTGTTATTTGTGTTAACAGAATTGCAGAGACAGAGTATGCACAACTGAAGTGGATTGGTTTATAGTTGGCATTGGTTTTGGCTCTAAAATCCGCACAACTGAAGTGGATTGGTTTATAGTTGGCATTGGTTTTGGCTCTAAAATCCATCCAGTTAATCCTTGAAGCCAAATCTGGAATAGGGCTCATTCATGCTTGTTGGAGAATAGCAAACAGAGAAGCATGATCTCAGTGAAATTGTAATTGCACAGACTTTGAATTCTAATTTTCTGCGGAGATCCGTGTTAACGAAATGGACAGGTTGGAGGCCTTCCATTTACGGATCAGTTTTTCTCTCCCTGCTTGAAAACATGGTTCCATGAATAATTCAAAAGCACAGTGTATATGCCACTTAATGGCAGAAATTTTTCCTTCTCCCTTTCATTAAAACATGGGTCACGACTCACAAGTCACCAAAATCATCATAAAATGGTGACTTTGTCTAAATTTTATGAGTCTAAAGATCATTTCCGACACACACAAAGACATAAAGAGCTCATACAATTTAAGCATATGTAGAGCCCACTCATGCATCTCAAAAATTAAAATAAATCACACCAATTACATGCTTTCCTATGACCGACATATGTAGACCTATGTACAAATTAAAAGAACAGTTCATATAAACCAGAAGCATAAGCTCAACCATAACATACATGCATACTTTTACTGTAGCCGTTACAACCAGAGTACATAATTGGGTACAGAATCACCTTGAGGTCCATGTTGTGCAATGCATTACTCTGATTGACCTACTCTTTCAGTGTTCACAATAGTCCTGACTTGCAGCCTGTCATTTCTCTTATACCTTAACCAAACATTCATATACACGAACTTAACCTGCTTGTCTTTTCTCCCACAAGACTATGGTCCAAACTTGACTGCTGTCTTGTGAGTTGACTGCTGAATACCAAGATTTCAAAGTAGAGAATGCTCACTATCATCCCAGCCTGCCTTATGCAGTGGGTTTGGAGCACAAATGGGATTGTTCCAATCATTTAAGGCGGAAGACCCCTCTGATCATGAAAACTTCAGCATATCAATCCATTACCAACTCCATGCTGTCTTCCATTCTAATTTAGCAGTTGGTATATATTTTTGGAAGGGTTTTCAGCACTTGTTATCATATTCTATTTTAATCTAGTTAGTAGCATTCATAGATGTCATTTGCTTCCAGCATCAATTTATCTCTCTAGTAGTTCTTGCAGGTAGATTCCTCTGGTAGCCTGCTGACAAAAGTTTTCTTCAACAGCTCAACAGTACAAATTTGTCATTTAAAGTCTTAAAATTTGAAAAAAGAGTTGATATTATGAAGATGGATATTACAGTTAGGGCATTTCAGATACTATAAAGCTGTAAGAAAACCCTCATTTTTATTAGCACATAGAACCATAGTTTTTAAAACCGGTTCGAGTCGATATCAACCCGGTAAACCGGCCGAGCAGATAGCAGGCTGAATCAAACTGGCTATCGAATCGGTTCGGTGAAGTGTAAACCTGTGTTCTATGAAGTATGAGCCTGATCTTCCATGTATCAATTTTTTGGTAGACTGGATAATAGTGACAAGTTTCAAACAGCAGTATAAGAGGTAATTGATGAGTTTTTACAGTTTTCTTCTTGAGGTTGTGTATGATAGCTTATGGCAGCAAAGCTACAGGGTGTTGTCCAGCAGAGAAAATGTTTACAAATATATGCAGTAGCCTTCAATCAATGGACAACCATGGCAAGGAACCATGTGAAGGCTGTCTTGGGTGTCGTGCAAATAAGAAAACAACAGTCAGGAGGATGAAAGCTACAGGATGTTACTGTTAGAAATAATAGGTGTGCTCGTTTAACCATAGACAATATAGCAATATTGTCACCCAACCATAGGCCGAAGCCACCCCCGAGCACCTTAGCCTTGATAGAGAATAATTTCGAAAGCAAACCCTAGGGCTAATAGCCAATCAATGTAGCGTATCTCTCTCCAGAGCTAGCACATAAGGCAAAAAGTCCAAAGCTAGCTGCAGCTACTCTCCAGACTTGCGTACTTACTCGGTTTCTGCAGTGCGCACTGTTACATTTCTGCAATTGCGAGATGTGTGTGTCAAATGAGATTTGGGATCCTGTATTTATACTGCTCCTCATTCCCTTTCTAGGCCGACTTCTCATTCAGGAGGCCAAAAGCTCAATATTAAATATTTCCTTTCGCCAACTTGTCTTCTAGGGTTATGTCCAATGCTTTAGGTTTTCTTCTTGCTTCCTGGAATATTCTATTCTTGTCCGGGTTACACGTGGAGGTTAATACCTCCTGCAGCTACCATAATATCAACACTCCCTCCTAGCTAGGGAGGTATTGTAGGCAATGGTCTTGAGCACAAACATACCATCCAATCGGTAGCATCATCATAGCCATACATGCTATCTCTTGATTAGATTACGATCACCATCATCACTATCGGTATCATCTGATAGCATCGACTGCATCATCTCTCGAAGCCATACTTCATCTGAGTAATCAGGCATGATGCTGAATAATTCATTCACTCCACAGAGTGATGCAAGAACCATTCTTCTAATCCGGACATATGTCCTAGAAGAATAATTATTCTAACAGATGTTGGAAACCACGCCATGGGCTACAAGGACTATTCTTCTAATCCAGACATACGTCCTAGAAGAATAAATGTCCTGGACCATTTTCCGTCTGGAGAATGTCTGTCCATTAGTACACTGACTATCAATCTAGCTGATAATCATTTTCAACACTACTGATAGTCTACATGGCAATCAAAACAATGTCATTCAAATAGAACACAACTGTGTCTATTCATAGTAGTACACAACTACTATCCAGTGGTACACAACCACACCAAGTAGCACACGACTACTTAATCAGTGACACATAGTCACAACCAGTGGAACACATCCACCACAATAGCATACATCTACTGTCCAGAGACAAAATCTCCATAGCAATCATATCATTTGATATCAACCTGCATAGAAACAATATCATGATATAAAATGAGTCATCATGTCCATTCTTCCACTCACATCTTTGAGATCTGGAAGAGCATCTGCCCTCGTACAGTAAAAACATCAACCATGGGCTATTTGGACTATTCTTCCCAAGGAAGAATAATTGTCTCTGATTTCTGAGCCTGGACCATTCACTTAACAGGGCCATTCCTCCAACACTAAACATAGTGCAACATAGATAGAATGAGTCTGCCCTAGGAATGCCCGTCCCTGATTGTTGAACCTGGACCATTCACCTAACTGGGCCATTCCTTCAGCACTAAACATAGTGCAACCTGGAGAGAATGAGTCTGCCCTAGGGAATGGTTGTCCTGCACCAACCTCCAAAATAGACCATTCTTTGAAACTGCTCACAGCTGTGAACTTCGAAAGAATGACTGCCCGACAAGGCGGACCATTCTACTTGACCACTACTTAGAGTGACTGCCAAGAAGAATGATTGTCCTAGACCATTCCCCCACACTGGCCACAAGGGGAATTGTTGTCTATGGTACATCAACGATCTATCAGACCATTTTCATTACAAAAATGACTGTTCGATCTGGACCATTTTCTAAACTGGAAAATGCCTGTCCGATCTGGACCACATTTTCTGAACTGGAAAATGCCCGTCCGTCAGAAATCTCAAACCACTTTCCGAACTAGAAAGAAACTGCTCATATTGGACCATTTTTCGAACTGAAAAATGACTATCCATAAATCAATAACACATTAGTGCTCTCTCCCAACCTGGGCGTAATCTCTCCTTTTTCAATAAGGAAGTCGTCTCCACGAGCCCCAGCTTGCAAACTTTTCATCTTGGACAGAGGTTTTACCAAAATATTTGCTATCTGCTCATCTGTGGAGATATATTGGAGAACCACTTCTTTTTTCTGGACTTCATCACGGAGAATGTAATGCTTGATCTCAATGTACTTTGGTCTGTTATGGAACACTGGTTTTCTCTGAAGGCTTCATGTAGATCTTGTTATCGCACAGTTTGTACTTGGATGTAAAGGGAAGGTAAATGAAGACAAACTAATGTAACAAGAGACTATCATATTACTGTCACCTCAATAGGATGTCCCTTCTATCTAGGGTGGTAGGCCCAGGGGAGCTGTCCCCGGTGACCTGGGGTTTTGAGAAGGCTAAGTAAAAGTTTCCCTCTCACAAGTCACCACTGATCAGAAAATCCGGCTAAATAACCAATAAAGATAATAACCAGAAATGTACCTGCCCGGAACAAAGCAACAAGAAACTATATTTGCAAGGTCCCTTGCTGGTTAGTACTTCATATAATATGAGACTTTCTCAAATAAAGCAATTGACTAATATATTGATGAAGCAATCAAAGATGTATAGTAGCAATAGTCACAATACGTTACTTCACAATAAATGCTTTTAAAGAAGCTTCAAAATGAACAAGAATGATTTATCATTAGTGTCACAATATCAACATTCATTAGAAGCAAAGACTACTATGCATTAGCCAATCTTTCAATTGCTTAAAGAAACTTTAATTGTTGCAAAGTATGATTATAACTGAAATGGATGACAACAACAATAGGGTTAGCAAGTCAATCTAAGCTAGGGTTAGAAGGTATTAGTAGTTGTTCAAAGATTTTGAAGGTTGTGATCAAAGCACTCAAGGAAGTAGTCTAGGACCAGTGCATTCATAGGGCAAATGGAGTAAAAAATAGCGGCAAGAGTTGAAGGAACAATATGATAATGGTAGGGCCAAAGACAAGAGGAATTTGATGGTGAAGTGTTGGTAAGACAAGGCCTCAACCATCAATCCTAGGGGAAAACGGTTTACTAAGGTGTAGGTAACCCTAGGCTGTAACACGTTTTCCTGCTTCTTTAGCTCAATAACAAAGTAAAATCGGATAGGATGAAGAGAAAATGGTAGGGTGTTGCAATGGCAAGGCCCTAGCAATGCCTTCAACAGGAAAAATGGCTCCTTGGCATAATATAGTAGGGAATTAAAATAAGGACACCAACATGTGCTTATTTCCTAGGGTTTATTCCAACAATTTCATTAACAAAATGCAAGTAAAACACTATAACCATTCAAGTAAGGGAAGGATTGCAGAAATTCACTTACATTTACCAAGTGTTCATCAAGCCAAACCCTAGTTATAAACCTTCCACCAAGAAAAATGCCAAAGATAACCAAAATAAGCCTCCTTCAACAAGTGCGCACTAGCAAATTTCAGCCAAAAAGCCAAGAAGGGCGCAAATTTTAGACCTCACACAAGTGTGAGTGAAAGATGATGAGAAAAATAGAGTTTTAGCTCTCTATTTATATAGTAGCAATGGCCTTAATTTTATTTTTAGGTCACAAAAGGCCGACATGGCCAAAAATATATCAAAATACTGTTTTACATTAAATGTCATAATTAAAACCCTAATCAAGCATAAAAGGTGATGTCATGCCCTTTTAGGGTGATGTTAGGCCCCTTTAGGGCAACGTTGGCCTCCTAGAGCAAAACGTTAGGCCTCCGGGAACTGCCACTTGGCACATAACTGCCTCCCAAAACCTCCACAGTGCTGGATGACGTCATAAGATGTCCTGGGTGATGTCATGGGCCTTCCAAGGCCAACGTCCTAGTGGAAAGGGCACAACCCCCCTGGGTACAAGTCTGCTAAGCTGCCTCTGGTGGAACGTCCTCCTCTTCACCAGTGTAAACCCTCTGATCTGTCTCTGCCCCCTGTTGAGGCCTTAACATCCATCTAATGGGCTTTCAGCCCCATGGAGGTTCGAAATAATCATCTCCCCATGTGTACCTGTCCACAAGGGTACCTGTCCATCGGGTATGGTCTTGCACATCAACAAATACGCCCTCCATGGGCTCATAAGTCACAGGGATCATAGAAATGTCAATCACATCTAATCATCAATTTTATTAAACATGTGCATAAAACCCCTTTTACCCAGTCAAGTACTCAAAGACATTATACAAATCTGCAAGCCAAGTTTGGAGGAAGTGACAGGGTGTCCTATTGGGCTAATGCTCACTGGATATGGGGTGTTTCCGAGAGAAA
>SNQJ01S0099679.1:10413-41399 GCA_010110895.2 Picea sitchensis
AGAATCAAACCTGAAGAGACCCAGAAGAAGTCAAAACAGAAAGAAGTCAGCAATCAAGAGGAAATTAGAAAAAGAATTGTGACACTTTGCAAAAGGCAATAAGGATGCAGACAAAAGCGTGGACTCTCTTAGACGGAGGGAGCTGATTACATAATTCCAAAAGAAGAGCATGCATTCATGTATGAAGCAAGGATTAGGAGGGAGCTAATCCTAAATAATATGATCCATTGAGGATTATGAAGTATCTATCCTTGTTCCCATTGAAAGTAGCAGCCATGATAAGCAGTACATGTTCAGAAGAAGTCTTCTTCAAAAAGAAGCCTCAAAGTATCCTTGGTTGTCCATCCATGATCCTATGATGAAAGGAAGAAATTGGAATCTTCAGGGCATGGAATCTATAGAAGACTCCATGGACCCAAGAGTTAGAGTGAAACATGAGGAAGAACATGAAGATTCCAAGAAAGAAAGAAAAGCCAGAACAACCAGTTATTATACCGAAAATCACAAGACTACCAGCTTGGTTTGAACCCACTAAAAGTAATCAAGTAGAAGAAATGGAAGTTATGATGAAAAATAGTATATGTAAGAAATTGTGAAAAAGGATTATGAATGGAAGCATTGCGAGATTCAGAAGTAGAGGTTCTTCCAGAAGGAGGAGAAGACTATGATAACAGCTTGTTCCCATAAACCAGATATATCTCTATCTGAGCTATTATATCTCTTGCAGTATCCATGGATTGAAGTTTACATCAGTTGGTTGTAAAAGATTGTTCTCCCAATAGGGCATTTGAGGAAGAAGCTTATGTAAAGCAATCTCAAGGTCTTGAGGTATACCAGAAAGAGACCCATGTATGCAGATATAAGAAGACCTTGTATGGATTCAAACAACTTGATGCAAAGTATCTCATATACAGCAGAAGCGTGGTAAAAACTTTCTATGAAAGAGATAGAGTATTATAATAGTTACTCAGAAGTCTGGGATGATGGATTGCTAATCCATGGCAAACTCTCATGATGACAGAAGAAGTGCTACTTGGATATGTTTCAGTTTGAGACTTGCCACGATGTCATGAGCTAGCAGGAAACAGAAGTGTTGAATTCGACCATGATGTATATTGTAATGATCAGATCTGTTATCCCTAGTTTAGGGATAACCAAGGAGATTATGTCTCGAGGCCCACAGGTCCTAGACATGGAGTACCAAGAGCCAGATCAACTTGAGCATGGCCCTGGAGGGCCCATCTTTTTCTTTCTTCAGCGCCTCCACTTTGTCAGCAGCAGCGACATCCATCACCTCAGCCTGGTCCTGTAGCAGAAGTGGATCTTGCTCCATGAGGTAATGAGTCTGGGTGTCATGGTATGTGTTGCTCTGATCCTCAAAACCTTTGAATATGTGCATTTGATTCTTTTTGTTTCTAATGGGTACTTGGATCTTATGCCTATCCACTTGACCATATCTAGGGGGAATGACAGGATGCCCTAATAAGCTTGTGCCCATAGGTTTTGAGTTGCCACTGGGGGGATTCATGAGAAGCCATCGTCCGCTCCCACCATACTTACCACTTTCCATCTTTCTCCCGCTCATCCATTCCATTACATTGGGTTGGCCAAATATTTAAGGTTGGTACCTTACCTTGTGGGAAGAAGGGGCCAAAGGCCCAGAGGTTAAAGTAGCTGGCAAAAGATAGAAGCCAAAGAATGAACCTCGAGATGCTTCGCCCAGGGATCCCTGAGAAAGCAGTAAAAAGCTTCTCAGCAAGAAATAGAGGGACCCATAAAAATAATAAAACAAGACATGGTTAGAGGATAGGGGGTCTCATCACGAGCCAGCCTATTAGGTCCATGGGAATCTAGCGGTATGACACTACTAGCAGCTAGTCACCACGCTAGGGTAATGGCTCTTGGTGGCATAGCCAAGAGAAAGGGGGTCTCATCACGAGCCAGCCTTCTCATTTCCGTGAAATGCTTGTGGGTAACATTGCCACCACTGGACACCACGCCAGGGCAATGTCCCCTAGCCAGCTTCCTGAAGAAAAAGCAATAAGAAAAAGACAAAAGGCATGAATGGGCTTGGAAACATTTGCATCCATGACAGGTGCAGCTCACCCTCTACAGAGGCACCCACAGGTAAGCCATGCATTTCCCTATTATCACTGCACCCCTTGCCCGGACATCCCTTATCCACTTCACCCACTCACATGGCTTAGATTTGATCTCTCCCGGAAACACCCCACATCCAGTGAGCATTATCCCAATAGGACACCCTGTCACTTCCTCCAAACTTGGCTTGTAGATTAGTATAACGTCTTTGAGCACTTGTCAGGGTAAGAGGGGTTTTATGCACATGTTTAATAAAATTGATGATTAGATGTGATTGACATTGCTATGATCCCTGTGACTTATGAGCCCATGGAGGGTGTATTTGTAAAGTAGATGTTAATGTGTAGACCATACAATGGACAAGTACCTTGGGCGAGGTACATGGGGGGAGATGATTATTGAAGACCTCCATGAAATTTGGCCATTAGATGATGTTGAGACTCGGCCAGGGGAGGCTGACGGTGTCGGAAGAGTTTACTGCTTGGTGAAGGGAGGGCGTTCCACGGAAGCTGACTTAGCAGGACTTGTACCCGGGGGTTATGCCCACTCACTAGGGCGTTGGCCTTGGAAGGCCCATGACATCACCAGGTTATCTTATGGCGATCATCCATGGCTGTGGAGGTTTGGGAGAAGCTGATTGTGTACCATTAGCGATGTGGCGGTTCTCGGAGAGGCCTAACGTTTTGCTCGAAATTGCCCGTTGCCCTAAAGGGGCTAACATCACCCTAAAGGGACATTACGTCACCTATTCTGCTTGATTGAGGGTTTAATTACGCGAAGCATTTAATGTAAAAGCGGTATTTTGATGTATTTTTGGCCATGTCGGCCTTTTGTGACCTAAAATAAATTAAGGTCATTGCCTCTTTATATAAATGAGCTAAAACTCTATTTTTCTCATCATCTTTCCTCACACTTGTGTGAGTGAGTCACAAATTGCGCCCTTCTGGAAGCTTTCTTGGCTGAAATTTATTGTGCACTTGTTGGAGGAGGCTTATTTTGGTTATCTTTGGCATTTTCTTGGTGGAAGGTTTATAACTAAGGTTTGTCTTGATGAATACATGGTAAATGTAAGTGAATTTACGCAATCCTTCCCTTACTTGAATGGTTATAGTGTTTTACTTGCATTTTGTTAATGGGAAGTGTTGGAATAAAACCACAGGAAATAAGCACATGTTGATGTCCTTATTTTAATTCCCTACTATATTATGCCAAAGAATTAGTTTTTCATTGAGAGCTGCTGAAGACGCTTGCCATTTACAGCACCTACCATTTTCTCTCTTCATCCTATCAGGAGTTTTACTTTTGTTTTTGGCTAAAGAAGCGGGGAAAAGCGATGTTACAACCTAGGGTTACACCTTAGTAAGTCGTTTTCCGCTAGGGTTGATGGTTGAGGCCTTGTCTTACCAACACTTCACCATCAAATTCCTCTTGTGTTTGGCCATACTATTATCATATTATTCCTTCAACTCTTGCCATTATTTTTTTTGACTCCTTTTGCCCTATGAATGCACTGGTCCTAGACTACTTCCTTGAGTGCTTTGATCACAACCTTCAAAATCTTTGAACAACTACTAATACCTTCTAACCCTAGCTTAGATTGACTTGCTAACCCTATTGTTGTTGTCATCCATTTGAGTTATAATCATACTTTGCAACAATTAAAGCTTCTTTAAGCAATTGAAAGATTAGTTAATGCATAGTAGTCTTTGCTTCTAATGAATGTTGTTGTTATTGAGCTTAGCGATGATAAATCATTCTTGTTCATTTTGAAGCATTTATTGTGAAGTATGATATTGTGATATTGCTACTATACATCTTTGATTGCTTCATCAATATATTAGTCAATTGCTTTATTTGAAAGTCTCTGATTATGTAAAATTACTAATGACAAGGGACCTTGCAAATCTGATTTCTTGTTGCTTTGTTCGAGGCGGTACATTTCTAGTTATTATCTTTATTGGTTGTTTAAGCCGGATTTTACTACGTCGGTGGTGACTTGTGAGAGGGAAACTTTACTTAGCCTTAAACCTTTTCCCTCTCAAAAACCCAAGTCACTGGGGACATCTCACCTGGGCCATCAACCCTAAATAAAAAGAGACCATCCTATTGAGGTGACAATGATAGGATAGTCTCTCGTTACTTTAGTTTGTCTTCATTTACCTTCCCTTGTCAAGTACAAAGCAAATGCGATAACAAGATCTACATGAAGCCTTCGAGAGAAAACCAGTGTTCCATAACGGACCAAAGTACATTGAGATCAAAAATTACATTCTCAGAGTGATGGGGAAGTCGGAAAAAAAAGAAATTGGTTCTCAATATATCTCCACAGTTAAGCCCGGATAAATATTTTAGTAAAACCTCTGTCCAAGATGAAAGATTTAGCATACTTAAGCTGGAGCTCATGGAAACAAATTCCCTATTATTGAAAAAGGAAGAAATAACTCCCAGGTTGGGAGAGAGCACTAATGTGTTATTGATTTATGGATAGTCATTTTTAGGTTGAAAAATGGTCCAATATCGGCAGTTTCTTTCTAGTTGAGGAAGTGGTTTTGAGATTTTACATTGGTGGGCATTTTCAGTTGAAAATGTGGTCAGGATCGGACGAGCATTTTCAGTTTAGAAAATGTTCAGTCAAGAAATGATCATTTTGTAATGAAAATGGTGATAAGTCGTTGATGTACCATAGACAACCATGAATTCCCCTTGTGGCCAGTGTGTGAGAATGGTCTAGGACAATCATTCTTCATTAGATCCTCTAAAGTAGTGGTCAGAGTAGAATGAATTAAAATACGAGCTGATCATTCTTTAAGTTCCACGGTTGTGGCGGTTTCAAAGAATATGGTCTATTTTGGAAGGTTAGTGCGGAACCATTCCACAGAAATGAGACTCATTCTCCAGGTTGCAATTTGATTAGTGTTGAAGGAATGGCCAGTTAGGTGAATGGTCAAGTTTCAACAATCAGGGGCAGGCATTCTAAGTAGACTCATTCTATCTATGTTGCACTATGTTTAGTGTTGGAGGAATGGCCCAATTAGGTGATTGGTCCAGGTTCAGAAATCAGGAATAATCTTTCTTCCTTGTTTGGGAAGAATAGTCCAAATAGCCACATGGTTGATGTTTTCGCATGCAGTGAGATGCTCTTTCGAGATCTCAAAGATGTGAGTGGAAGAATGGACATGATGACTCATTTTATATCATGATATTGTTTCTATGCGGGTTGATATCAAATGAAATATGATTGCTATGGAGATTTTGTCTCTGGACAGTAGATGTATAATACTATAGTGGATGTGTTCCGGATTTGTGACTATGTGTCAGCGATTAAGTGAATAGAGTATTATACTTGGTGTGGTTTTGTACAACTGGATAGTAGTTATGTACTACTATGAATAGAACCTGAGTTGTGTTCTATTTGAATGACATTGTTTTGATTGCCATGTAGACTATGAATAGTGTTGAAAATGATTATCGGCTAGATTGATAGTCAGTGTACTAATGAATGGAGCGGAGACATTCTCAGTGAGGAAAATGGTCGGGACATTTATTCTTCTAGGGCATTATGTACGGATTAGAAAAATGATCCCTATACCCTTAAAGCGTGAACAACATCATCTATTAGAATAATTATTCTTCTAGGACATATGTCCGGATTAGAAGAATGGTTCTTGCATCACTCGGTGGAGTGAATGGGTGTCGACATCATACTGATTACTCCCGGATAGTGGCTTGAGAGATGAGAATGCGGTCGTGCCTATCAGGATGATCTGGAAATGAGTGATGATAGTGATCGTAATCTAATCAAAGAGAGATAGCATGTATGGCTATGATGAAGTGCTACGATTGGATGGTATGTTCCATTGCTCAAGACCATTGCCTACAATACCTCCAGCTGGGAGGGAGTGTTGATATTATAGTAGCTTCTGGAGGTATGCCTCCACGTGTAACAGGACAAGAATAGAATTTTTTGGAAGCAAGAGAAAACCTAAAGCATTGGACATAACCTAGAAGACAAGTTGGTGAGAAATGTTTAATATTATTGAGCTTTTGGCCTCATAATGAGAAGTCGGCCTAGAAAGGGAATGAGGAGCAGTATAAATGCAGATCCCAAATCTCATTTTGACACACACACACATCTACTTGGTGCAGAAATGTAACTAGTCGCACTCTTGAGAGGAAACCGGTAAAAATGCATGAAGTCTGGAGAGTAGCTGCAGCTAGCTTTGGACGCATATGTATTGCTAGCTTTCACGGAGAGAGATGCAGCTACATTGATTGGCTAATAGCCTAGGGTTTGCTTCGAAATTATTCTCTATCAAGGCTAAGGTGCGCAAATTTGGCTTCGGCCTATGGTGGAGTGACAATATTGCTATATTGTCTATGGTTAGCGAAACACACACCTATTATTTCTAACAGTAACATCCTGTAGCTTTCATCCTCCTGACTGTTGTTTTCTTATTTGCACGACACCCAAGACAGCCTTCACATGGTTCCTTGCCATGGTTGTCCATTGATTGAAGGCTACTGCATATATTTGTAAACATTTTCTCTGCTGGACAACACCCTGTAGCTTTGCTGCCATAAGCTATCATACACAACCTCAAGAAGAAAACTGTAAAAACTCATCAATTACCTCTTATACTGCTGTTTGAAACTTGTCACTATTATCCAGTCTACCAAAAAATTGATACATGGAAGATCAGGCTCATACTTCATAGAACACAGGTTTACACTTCACCGAACCAATTCGATGGCCGGTTTGATTCAGCCCATTATCTGCTCGGTCAGTTTGCCGGGTTGATATCGACTCGAACCGGTTTTAAAAACTATGGTTCTATGTGCTAATAAAAATGAGGGTTTTCTTACAGCTTTATAGTATCTGAAATGCCCTAACTGTAATATCCATCTTCATAATATCAACTCTTTTTTCAAATTTTAAGACTTTAAATGACAAATTTGTACTGTTGAGCTGTTGAAGAAAACTTTTGTCAGCAGGCTACCAGAGGAATCTACCTGCAAGAACTACTAGAGAGATAAATTGATGCTGGAAGCAAATGACATCTATGAATGCTACTAACTAGATTAAAATAGAATATGATAACAAGTGCTGAAAACCCTTCCAAAAATATATACCAACTGCTAAATTAGAATGGAAGACAGCATGGAGTTGGTAATGGATTGATATGCTGAAGTTTTCATGATCAGAGGGGTCTTCCGCCTTAAATGATTGGAACAATCCCATTTGTGCTCCAAACCCACTGCATAAGGCAGGCTGGGGTGATAGTGAGCATTCTCTACTTTGAAATCTAGGTATTCAGCAGTCAACTCACAAGACAGCAGTCAAGTTTGGACCATAGTCTTGTGGGAGAAAAGACAAGCAGGTTAAGTTCGTGTATATGAATGTTTGGTTAAGGTATAAGAGAAATGCCAGGCTGCGAGTCAGGACTATTGTGAACACTGAAAGAGTAGGTCAATCAGAGTAATGCATTGCACAACATGGACCTCAGGGTGATTCTGTACCCAATTATGTACTCTGGTTGTAACGGCTACAGTAAAAGTATGCATGTATGTTATGGTTGAACTTATGCTTCTGGTTTATATGAACTGTTCTTTTAATTTGTACATAGGTCTACATATGTCGGTCATAGGAAAGCATGTAATTGTTGTGATTTATTTTAATTTTTGAGATGCATGAGTGGGCTCTACATATGCTTAAATTGTATGAGCTCTTTATGTCTTTGTGTGTGTCAGAAATGATCTTTAGACTCATAAAATTTAGACAAAGTCACCATTTTATGATGATTTTGGTGACTTGTGAGTCGTGACCCATGTTTTAATGAAAGGGAGAAGGAAAAATTTCTGCCATTAAGTGGCATATACGCTGTGCTTTTGAATTATTCATGGAACCATGTTTTCAAGCAGGGAGAGAAAAACTGATCCGTAAATGGAAGGCCTCCAACCTGTCCGTTTCGTTAACACGGATCTCCGCAGAAAATTAGAATTCAAAGTCTGCAATTACAATTTCACTGAGATCATGCTTCTCTGTTTGCTATTCTCCAACAAGCATGAATGAGCCCTATTCCAGATTTGGCTTCAAGGATTAACTGGATGGATTTTAGAGCCAAAACCAATGCCAACTATAAACCAATCCACTTCAGTTGTGCTTACTCTGTCTCTGCAATTCTGTTAACACAAATACTAATGTACTCTACAATCTAGTGGTGCATACACAACCCTCATTTGTAAATGCAATTCAATAGTCAACGATGCAACCAATGGGAACTCAGTGACTCGCTTCTATGGGTTTATGGGCACTGTAACCAATGTTGCATTCAAATTAACAATCTAGTGAATCACAACCAATTGTACGACTTGTCACAGAGGGATAAAACCATCTTGAGCTATGCACGGCCCAGAACTAATGCGTATGGTGGTCATTCCAGAGCTATTGGCATTCATTAAAATTCTAATGGAGAGTGAAATTCAGAGTGAAACAATTAGAACCACAGTGGGAATTCACCATTAAACCACTGATTCAACTATAGATAGCAATTTAAGTACAGAGAAGAGCTTCCACTAACTCGCACGTAGATTTTTTTTTTCACAAACACAAAAATATCAAACATTCAAGGCAAAATAGACACCATATTTTCCTATGAAAGCCCAATTGGGAAGAAAACTAGGTTGATTGAGGATTTTATTAAGCAGTAAGTTGATTACAAATAGGTGACCTATATATAGATTTAGTGTATTGTTACTCACTAGCAAGAAATTTGCAGATGGCCATGGCTTAACAACAATCTTCACTCATCATGGGACAGACTCAATGTCTTCTTCTCCTTGATCATCAAGTAAACTGCTTTTCCCTTCTTCATTTCCTGCTCTGTGTTCCATTCGATGCTCTTCTTCATCACAACCTTCATTTTTCATGGGATTCCTTTGGAAGGCCAACCATCACAATGGTTCATTTCAACTTCAAAGAAATTTTTGAACATTTTCTCAACTTTTCCAAAGTAATTAAATGCTAATTACAAAGGGGATTTACAAAGAGATTTTGGCCGAGGATTCAAATCCAATCCACACCTCCCCATCACAGCAGGCTTTTTTTTTTTGGTCCACAGAAGCCTCAACTCCTTCAATCATCTTCTTCCCACTGCCTTCAAGCATCCTTTAGAAAATCTCCATGAAAGGGTGCCTCTGTTGCAAGATGGAAGATAAGTGCTGAATAGGGGTTGCCTTGGGCATATGCTTGTTAACCATCTCATAGCTAGAGATGACATTTGTTGTTGTTATAGGTCATTGGAATGGAGTTCGGTGAGGCCTCAACATTTGGCCTCCCAATGTCCAATCAATCTATAGTATTGGCAATAGTTCCTACATGGGCCACTTGGGTGGGTCCGCATATGCCAAGGTGGTGCGGCATGACTAGACAGTCCCGCGTGGCATGAGAGGTGAGTTAAGGTGGGACCCACTTTCCCCTTGCCAACTTTGGACTATGGACAAGTGCGAGTAGATCCCAATCGTTAGATCTAAGGATTGATAGGACTCCACCGTAGATCCTGGAGTGGTGAGAGACTTCAATACTTCAGGTCTCTGGGAATTTTTAGACCTACATAAGAATGTTGAAGGGTCGAAGGCGATGTCTGCGAACAGGAGTCTCCCGCAGCTGGCGGCCCGCGTCACGCCAAGGTGGCAACCAGGTCACGGCAGTGCCATGTCAGATGGTATGAGTGAAAGTGAGGCCACGTGGATGCCACATGGCGAAGAAGGATGGCCATTAGCCAATATCGAAAACCGAGGACCGCAACTTTCAAGCCGAGCTCCAATTGGACAAAGGTTGCATAGTCGTTGGGCGGCTCTTGGTGAACTCAAGCGATGGTAGCTTATTGGAAGATTCCGGGGAGTTATGGGAAAAATTTATACCCCATGCCTTAAAAAGGTAACAGGGTCGGGTGTGTGACAAAGTGGTATGGGAAGCGACCAACGCACTTGGCTTTTGCTTGGAATGAAAGAGGTAATAAATATCATTGAAAGAACTTTTTTTTTTTTTAAGAGGAGAACCCTACACTACCCCATTCATAAGAGCTTATTGAACTTTACCAATGAATTCCTTCATTCCCTTCCATTCCTCCATTCCATTTCCATTCCTGTCCATTCCTGTCCATTCCATCCATTTCCATTCCATCCATGTCCATCCATCCTCCATCCATCCATTCCATCCTTCTCCTTCCGTCCATCCTTCCTTCCGTCCTCCGGCTCCTCCATCCTCCATCCGGTCTTTCCTCCGCTCCATTCCATTCCTTCCATTCCTCCTTCCTTCCATTCCTTCCTCCATTCCATCCTCCATTCCATTTCCATCCTCCATTCCTTTCCATCCTTCATCCATCCATCCTTCCATTCCATCCATCCTCCATTCCTCCATTCCTTTCCATCCTTTCCTTCCATCCAATCCATCCATCCGTCCATTCCATTCCCTCCATTCCATTCCTCCTTCCATTCCTCCATTTCCATCCTCCCTTCCATCCATTCCTCCATTTCCTCCGTCCATTCCATTCCGTCCATCCACTCTGACAACTTGAGGTTCATACTAGGTGAACTTCACCAAAGACCATACGAGTGCCTTGTCTGAGAAAATGATTACGACCACCAAGAGACTATTTTATTGGCAGAGAATGAAGAAGGATATAGCTGACTACTTAGATAAGTGCTTAGAATATCCCGTGAGTTAAAGATGGAACCACCGGACATCCAGCGGGTTGTTGCTATTTCAATTCGAGGAGATGGAAATGAAACCATCTCCATCGATTTTATCACAAGATTACCTAAATTAATAGCGGAGAATGATGCTATATGGTAGTTTTGGACACACTTAACAAGGTTGCTCACTTTATCCCAGAAAAATCCACTTGCAAGGCGATAGATATCGACCAAATATTCATGAAAGTATATTTGGAAGCGCATGGCATACCTAAAGGAGATCATATCAAGCGATTTAAAATTTTACTTCAAATTTTTAGAAATCTTTGTTTGTTGCTTTTGAAACTAAATTACTATTTAGTATGGCTTATCACCCTCAAACTAATGGACAAGCAGAAAAGAGGAGTAAACCAAATTGCTAGGGACATATTGGGATACATGTGATGCATCAACCTAAGAAATGGGAAAACTACCTACACTAATTAGAGTTTTCTTATAACAGTAGCCTCGGGGAGTCATTGAAGATGAGTCATTTTGAGGCTCTCTATGGTAGGCAATGCAACATTCAAATCAATTTGGAATAACACAGTGGACAAAATAACACTCGGGCCAGACCTATTAAAAGAAATGGAACAACAAGTAGTTTGAATAAGGCAAAATCTGAAGGTGGCTCAAGACCAGAAGAGCTATGTAGACAAAAATAAGACTCCTTGGGAGTTGAAAGTAGGGGATCATGTGTATTTCAATTAGACCAAGAAGTTCCTTAGGAGAATGGGAACTTGTGCCACGCTAACACCTCAGTTTTTTGGACCCTTTGAAATTTTGAATAGAGTGGGACATGGCACATATAGACTAGCACTTCCTCCCACCGGTGAAAGCACAATGTTTTCCATGTTTTGGATTGTTGAAGAAATATGGCCATGATTCTAATCATATAATTGACTAGTATGATCCGAGGTGGAACAGGAGGAAAAATTCTACAAAACCCCAATGCATACTAGATAGGAAGGACATTCCAGCGAGGAACAAAATCTGTTACCTGAGTCAAGGTGCTATGGAAGCACTTTGGAGCAGATAAGGCCACATGGGAATTGAAGGATGCCATGAAACAAGCATAACCACTTTTGTTCAACTGTACATAAACACCACAGCAGCCGAGGTAGAACATCGGTGATGTTCCTTTAAAAGAGGAGAATTGCAGATACCCATGTTTCCCCAGCTTGAAAATATAATTATATTTGGATAGAATACTATGGACAAACCCATCATGAGAGTTTTGGAAAGACAATGAACCTTTAATAAGGATTTGTAGCAAATACATATTTTATATTTATTAAATAGAAATGGAAAATTGTGGCATAGCGCAAAAAGAAAGTCGGTGGCTAGTATGGATCATGATGCACGAGAAGAGGATGGTAAGGGGAGCCAAAGATGGTTGAGATGATGTTGTCCAAACCGCGATTACTGCTGTTGGTCTCATTACTTTCGGACGAGCAGTCCTTCTTGAAAGAATTTAATCACCAGGTCAAGTTGGAATTGTTGGGAAGTCTTTCTCAAAAGTAATGAGAAAGATGGTTTGTTGATAATTCTGACTATGGTAGAGACATTCTCTGAGACCTGGAAACTGAGAAGAGCCCACGAGGGTGTGTGGTCCCTATCTGAGACGAGAAGTTGGAGCGTAGAGATGACCTCCTCCTTAGAGAGAGTTGAAAAGAACTTTGATTAATTCTCACATGTATGAGTGAGAAAGAGATACGCTAGGATTGGATGTGTCTGCATTGAGAAGGCACAAGGTTAACGTGTGAATCCCAAAGTGTTGAGTGCATCATCATGAAGCAGAAAAGAAAGATGATGTATTAGCCTCCTCTGGCAGAAGAGTTGATGAGAAACTCAAAATGACTCTCTGTGTAATGTAGTGGTAAAGAAGATTTGTTAAGTGGACATGCATGTGGATGAGCCGCAGGTGAGCGTGATCCTAGTGGTTGAACACTAATGAGAGTGGTTCATACGTGTAATGCAATGAACCAAGATATGGACATCCCTATATGGATGGTACTGTAGTGGATGACACTAGTGGAGTGTATAAAATCCTTGCTATATTTAATTTCAAAATTAGACACACAGCAACCCTAATTGCCAAATGTAAAGAGTATAGGTCTGCCCCATCTTAATGTGATTGATAATTAATGTAAAAAGACCATTAATCTTGTTAATAGTAATTATATTATGAGATAAGAAATTCTGACCACTGGTACCTTTAATAGACACTTATGTTAGCCAGTTCAATCTAAAAAATATATAAGAAAAGGTAACTTCCCCATTGAGGAAACATATCTTTGTGTGTGTTTGGAAATCTTAGCAAGTACACCTTCTTGGGAAAAAAAGTGCACACCTCTCTTGGGGTGCTAGTTTTCTAGGAGTTTGTGAGCACCCCTTTTGTGTGATATGTTTATGGTGTGGTAGGTCTTTCTCTTGAATATAGCAAAGGATTGGCTAGAGTTTCTTTTCTTCCCTTGATAAGAAGGGTTTCCCAGGGGACTTCTTGTGTACTTGTGCATGAGTGTTTCTTCTTGTGATGTAGTTCTTTTGCAAAAATTGTCTATGGTTTTGTGAATTCTAAAATGCAGAATGAACTGTGCTTAAAGCTGCTTATTAAAAATCAACATGGAAGTACACAATGGAAACTTGTCGACCCACGAAATCTTCTTTAGGAAAGAAGAGTAAGAAAAAGAGTCCAGGGAAAATCATTAGACGAGTAGAAATTACCTACAGATGAATTGAGACCACTCAAGACAAAAAGCGGCGTGGGAAGGTTCTCACGGTCTGAGAGAACTAAGAAACTTATATGTTGTTTAGATACCGAGAGTGCTTGGGCGATGTTTTCTAATCAGTACGATAAGCAAAGATCTGATGGTCATTGGTAAATCCTGATGGCTCATAGCAGTGGATAGAAAGCCCCGATCTACCAGTGCCATGCTGGGGACATCAGTATATTCTGAGTGTTATGATGACGGAGTAGCGGATGGAGTTATAGGGTACATGGACTATTAGAGGGTATTTTGGGTCCCGTCTTGCATGCGCTCATCTTATTTCATCAGTACTGATCATTCCATACTGACTTGGTTTGGTTCCATTGCATTCAGATGATTTTCGTGATTTTGAGTTATTTTAGGCTATAGGTTAATTAAATTCACTAAGAGTCATATTGGTCATAATAGCAGGCTAACCTCTTAGTGTAATATCTCAGTGGAATCGAGAGGAACAACACTGAGATAGGATGATGAGAAGTGACTTTGGATGGCCAGAGAAGCCTGGAGAAATTACTTTTAGGAGGTAAAATGGTTAGTGTAATTAATTAAGTGATTTAATTGAATTAATTAACAATTAAATAAAAAGTAAAAATCACTTTGGAGAGACAAGGTGAGGAAGGAGGATAAAAGAGATACATGGAACTCTATTCTCTCATTATGTTATCTATCATTTTGATATCACGGCTTCTTGCTAGTGATGAGCCCATACACTTACTGCAGGGTTTTTGAGGTTTTGACTTAACAAACCCTGAGGACGATTCGGTGGTAGTGAAAGATCCATAACATGGTCAAGCTTGGTCACTTGAGGGAGGTGGGAAAGATTCCTCCTAAGCCATTCTACATCCAGGATCCATTAAGTTCTGAGAGGTTTCTCTACAGTAGAGCTCGAGGAGAGCTAAGTATACGACCTGGGAGGTTTCGGTACCATCTTGAGGGAGAGTTTGTTCAGGACTTAGGAGAAGGATTATAAGGCAAAGCGGACTTAGTGTGTTGTGTAGCCTAGGGGCCTTTTCTTGTTCGGAGGAGGTTTCTGTCATCTTATTTATTAAGACTCATCGTGGGAGGAGGAGGCTTCCCGCAGTTGAGGATCAGATCTTTTTGGGAATCCCGAGTTCTTCATTGTTTGGCTGAGACTTTGCCGGGGGTTCCCCTTGGCAGTCTGTTACAGCACCCTTCTTAGGTGGTTTGGCGGCTTATTCCTTGGAGGCTGAATTATTGGGGTTTCGATCATCCGAGGCTTAGTCAATAGAGGATTGTTTTTTTGGGGTCGTACCTTCAGATTGACTTGAGACTTCACCAGTGGTTTGGCATTGGCCCGATCTACACTTCTATCCATTTCAGAGTGTTTGGAGGCCTCCAGCAGCAAGGCCAAATTGTTGGGAGTGTATTGATTCCGATGAAGCGTAACTTCAATTTTGGGGTTTTGGCACTTGAAGGTCGGGACCTCATCCTTGATTTATTGGAGCTCATCGTAGATTCAGAGAGAGGAGGGCGCACCACAGATTGGGGATCCAGTCTTTTGGGGAATCAGTTCTTCATTGTTTGGCCTGAGACTTTGCCAGGGGGTTCCCCTTGGCCCGATCTACATTTTGGCACCCTTCTTAGGTGGTTTGGCAGCTTATTCCTTGGAGGCCGAATTATTGGGGTTTCAGTCATCCAGGAGAGCGCAAGTCCAATAGAGGATTGTTTTTTTGGAGGGTCATACCTTCACCGTTCAGCTTGAGACTTCACCAGTGGTTTGGTATTGGCCCTATCTACACTTCCAGCCATTTTCAGAGTGTTTGGAGGCCTCTGGCAGCAGGGCCAAATTGTTGGGTGTATTCAGCGTTCCAGTAGAGCGTAACTTCTCCAATTTTGGGGTTTGGCACTTCAGAAGGTCGGGACCTCATCTTGTTATTCATCTATTGTAGCCAGGTGGCCTTTAGAGGCTTGTATCTTCTCTTCTTGATCTTGTTTGAGAGTTCTCCTTTTTTCTACTAGCTCTTAGTTATATTGTACCAGATCTGCAGATCCATTGTATCAAGGTCTTCTTCTATTATGAATAATATCAGATCTGAGGTATTTTTGAGTTATCTCTTGTGTTCTTGATCTTGCATCTCGTTGAGGTATGTTCCATTGTTATATCTTCTTTGATTATTGCTGCAAACACACATATAAACCATCATATTAAACCCCAATGCAACTCATGAGACTTAAGACTGCAAAGTGTTTGACGAAATGCCACAACCGGAAAATAGTTAAAAATTTATGAAAAACACAATGTTCTTGGCCTCTTGGCTTGGGAACATTACACCAGGACCCTGTGGGAATTCGAGAGTAACCTTTCTCCCTTGTTGTAGTTGAGCAAAAAGGAAAATTCCATCTATCTCATGGCATCATGGTCTAGCTAGGGGGTGGCCAGTTGAGGAATACTCAAAGATCAAACTGTGCCTATGGTTGGATGGAAAAGAGCAAATATTTTAGCAGTTGCCAACTAAATTCCAAAGTTTCAAATAAGTGTGACTCTTAGTTTTATTTTACCTTGATTGTTTTGTTGTAATATGTAATTCCTGAGCTAGATGATGGCATGATTGTTTATCTCGTTGAATGGTAGAGTTTGTGGCTCTGATGGCCTAGCAGTCTAGGAAGTTTGAGGTAGAAGTTAAATCTCATATTTTGTCAATAGTTTCATGTTTAATCATATGTAGCAAAGGAGACCTGCGATTAATGGGTTTCGAAAGTAATTGGGCAGAAGGCGAGTTGGCTTCTGTTTGAATCTGCATATTGTTAGTTTCCCCAATGGACTGACCCAAGGATCAAATCCACAAAGCCAGAGTCGAAACAGACTCTACAAGACAGCCCCGAACTGGTCAATCCCTCAAGATTTCCTTCCCTGCTACAGATTCCAAGTCCTGTAGGAGAAAGGCGCTTCCTTCAAACCATTCTTCCGAGTGACCACAGGTTCAAGTCTATGGGCTTAACCAAATCTCGGATATGATTCGAGAGTGTAGCTCTCGGGACTTGTTGAGTCCCATATAATCAGGACCTGGAACCCTTCGCTACACCCAAAAGGAGTTGAGCCCTTCGGGCTTCAAGACTTCGATGGTCCGAGACTTAAGGATGTTGGGACCTCACAACATCCACCTTTTTTCCAAAAACGACCTGTTGGAACAGTGACTAGACGGATTAATCGACAACTGGCGGTCTCGTACCCGTTATCATGGTATCTGCCTTATCGTTAAACATCGACCATCTTTTGACCGCGAGTATTCCCATCATCGTTGATCATGATGACAGATCAACGGGGTGATCCTAGTCCACGTCCTCTTATGGGTTCAACGGTGAGGATGCTACCCGAAATTGCCACTTGATCGGACAATTGGAGAGTGTTCGTGACTCCATGACTTCGCGATTCTTGCAAGCTCCCAACCTTTCAACCTTACGGAGTGTTACTGGCCGAAGTGGTCACGAGAGAGTGGCCACCTTTTGTTGTCGATTATTACACCCGCTTATTCTATTCTTCCACTACCCTCAATTGAGCGGTTGAGAAGGATCCCAAAGGATCTTAGATCGATGGTCTGCGTAACTTCGGGGATTCCGGGACTTCGAGAGTTCGCGGTAGAATGCAACCTAAGCTTTGGCCCGAAGGCTGGAGATTCATTACTCAGCGAGATTAAAGAAATCTCGTGATAAACCTTAATTTAAGTGAATGTGTGGGACCCTCTCCGGGATTCCGGAACTTCGAAGCTTCGGGACTCCGAGAGATTTGAGGATAGGATGGTATGGTGAACGTCAAAACTCCCTCCCTGAAGTGTCAAGCCCTGATTGGGTGGGTCCACGTACACCAAGGTGGTGCGACGCAACCAAACAGGTCCACGTGGCGTTGTGGCATGGGGTGCAAGTTAAGGTGGGACCCACTTTCCCCTTGCCAACTTTGGACTATGGGTAAGTGCAGGTAGATCCCAACCGTTAGATCTAAGGATTGATAGGACTCCACCGTAGATCTTGGAGTGGTGAGAGACTTCGGGACTTCGGGTCACCGAGAAGTTTTAAACCTGTGTAAGAATATCAAAAGGTCGAAGGCCCAATATTTGCAAAGACTAGGAGATACTCCCTACAACCAACGGACACGTCACCGCCAGGGGTGGCAACCCAGGTCACGACAATGCCATGTTGAATGGTACAGGGGAAAGTGAGGCCACATGCATGCCACGTGGCGAAGAGGATGGCGATTGGCCAATGATGTCCCTAAAAACTTCGAAGGACCATAACTTTCAAACCAGAGCTCAAATTCAGACAAGGTTATAGTCGTTGGAAATATCTTGGTGAGCACAACGCGATGGCATCCTTATTCGAAGGATTCAGGGAGTTGTAGGAAAGCGAAAATTTATGCCCCGTCCCTTAAAAGGCTGCTTAGGGGGT
The DNA here is from genome assembly GCA_010110895.2 of Picea sitchensis. NCBI lineage: Eukaryota > Viridiplantae > Streptophyta > Pinopsida > Pinales > Pinaceae > Picea > Picea sitchensis. Next base: position 28,419 of record SNQJ01S0099679.1, read on the forward strand.
CGCGTGTGTGACAGATCTTTGTAAAAAATTAGAATTCAAAGTCTATGCAATTACAATTTCATTGAGATCATGCTTCTCTATTTGCTATTCTCCAACAAGCATGAATGAGCCCTACTCCAGATTTGGATGCAGGGATTAATTCGATGGATTTTAGAGCCAAAACCAACGCCAACTATGAACCAATCCACTACAGTTGTGCTTACTCCATCTTTGCAACTCTATTAACACCTCTATTTGTTATTCTCCAACAAGCATGAATGAACCCTATTCCATATTTTTATTTAAGGATTAATTGGATGGATTTTAGAGCCAAAACCAACGCCAACTATGAACCAATCCACTACAGTTGTAAGCGCATCTATCTTCATGCAGAATCTTTAACATTAAATAAAAATGCACTCTACAACTAGTGGTTACCTTCCAACCTCATTTGTAAAATGCAATTCAATAGCCAACAGATGCAACCCGTTAGCAATAAATGTTGTCATGTGCTCGAGAGCATTCGTGTCTGCAAATTGCACGAAATGCTCAAGCACATCTTGGGAGAATCCCCGCTTCCAAGTAGCGTCAAGCTGAAATGCAAAATGTCGCCGGCAAGATCCCGGTCTATTTTTACGGCGAAATCGACGGGTCGCGGTATTTCTGTAGCCACCGTTACCGCCAAGTATAGCTCATAAGTTTTAAAGAGGTGAACGGTCAAGTTCCAGTAGAGAACTCGCTAAATAACGAGGGTCGTTGATCGCGATTCGTTGATGCGTGGGTTCATTTCTCAAACTCGGGGTTCATGAGTTCAGGGGCGGACCATATCTTTGCCACGCATAGTCGCGAAATGCGAAATTGTGGAAAGGAAAAGAGCCATCGCCTCGAGATTCTTACCAGGAGAGTGCCGGTTCGACTCCAATCACGAGGTCGCGAAGGCGATAGCACATAAGCCTTAATGGCGGTTAAGGTGTGGAAGGCACCGCGCAGAAAAGGAGCTACACAAGATAAGCCGTAGAAGATCTCAACCGTCCATCCGAAGAGGACGTAGGTGCCATTAGGTTCCTCGCCTTGCCCCTCACAAGTAATCCTTTGAAGATCGAGGACCTCCTCCCACCGCCAGACTAAAGTGTCGAGGACGCCCAGACCTCGGCCCACAGATGCTAAGAAGATCTCACACACCATCCGTGGACACGCGGAAACGACAGAGCCATCTCCCGCCGCTTCATCGCCACCTCGGACGCAAAAGGCGCTTCCGTTATATTCCGGCGCGCCGCAGGGTGCCGGAAAGTTCTCAACCCCGCCCACCAAGAACGCCAAGAGAATCAAGACCGCTAGATCTCGTGGCGACACGCGGTGCCGATTACCTTCTTCTGCGATATCGCCATCGCACTCAATCAAGAAAGATTAGCCCTTTCGTGATTCGGCGCCGGTGCCATGGAATAATAGGCACGTGGTCAAAGTCCGTGGTCACTTGGAGAAAAAGAGAAGTCGCATAAAGAAGGCCGTGGTGCCGAAGTTCGCCATGAGGATCGCCGCAGCAGCCTACGCCATCGATCCTAATTTGCTATTGTTTCTCACCAAGTAAATGGCGACAGAGCGGTGGTTGAAGCCTCTTCGCTCATTATGAGGGATGGAGGGTCCGGCAAGCCGCTCTCCAAAGAAGTCCCGAGTATCGACATTTCTGCCAGCGCTTCAGCATGCCTATAAGCAGTCTTCAACTCGACGTAGAAGTCTCGCATAACGCTATCCGGAATTTAATAGGCCTACGCATTTCTCACAGGAGCTAAGCGCGCAGCTAAGTTGGCATTTAAAGAAAGATACCAGTACGAGCTTGATTGAGCGACACCCACCCTCATGATCGGGCATCAGAGGGCAATTTTCCAGTATATAGACTCTACTTTTGTATTTTTGCAGGGAGTCGGTCGGTTGAGCAGAGCTCCCCACAAAGTTTGAATCGGCACTGGCACCGTTACAGTATGGACTTTGAGACTTCTTGCCTTATGAATGCTAGCTTATTTCTATCTCTTTGTTTACACTATGTTAGAACAAATGGAATTTGAGGATCCAGTCGAGTTGTAGTCGTTATAGGATGATGTTGTGATGGATCATCAGAGTGCTACGCTGCTTCTAATCTATCTTGTGGATTTTCTCAATGAGTGAGACTTGGAATTGCTTATCCACCAAGTCCCTTTCGCTTTCTCGAGACCTCAAACTAAGAGGATCTTGCTGTGAGTCTTCTTCAAACCGGCCAATGTAGTTTCATTGCCCAAAGTTGCTTGTTCACCCTCCTTATCAAGTCTTCCACCTATTCACCCTTTAACCAACCCACTGGCTAAAGTTAGACTGGATAAGACCCTTTCATTCCATATATGGGACCGTACTCTCGAAAAGTTAGAGTGCGGATATCTCCTCAGCCTGCATTCCCCATTTGATCATCCCTTTAAAAACAATCGTGACATAAAACTCATAATGCCAGTTCTGGCTTAAAAGTAACTCAGAGTGACTTCACAACACAACCAATGGGAACTTGTTGTTGTGGGTTTATGGGCGTTGTAAATGTAAAACTTATAGCACAAAATCATAGATATCCCAACAAACTCAATGATCTAGAAATGCACATTTATGCTACAAATAAACAGAATATTCAGAATAAAGAGCAACCACATGAGAACAAATATTTTTACCCAACTAACTTCTTCTGGTCAGATTATTTATTTTTAGAACAATAGTACAGGATAGACGATCTCTTATCTCAAACAGATCTTAAATAATCCTCCTTAATCAAATTTATGCAAGTACAAATTCCATTAGGTCTCTCCAGTTGTATGGATCGAGTCCCTTCTTCTTGATAGTACGAATCAACAATACTTTATCTTATGTTGTATAGATCAATCCGTACTCCTCGTTGGCTGAGTGAATCAAACGTACTCCTCTTCTGGACGTACAGATCGGGTCGTACTACTCGTAGGTTGTACGGGTTTTGCCCCTATATGATGAGATCTCGGCCCTAGCTCGACCCCTCCTCTTCAATCTTGGCCCTAACTCGACTTACCCTTAACAAAGAACTTCTTTCCCTTGACAAGTTGATTCAATAGCAATCTCAAACATCTTTTTATACTTGAAGTTGATCCATGTGAAAGAATGAGAAATAATCTCACCATTAGATCTGTCTTGATCAATGTGTTGGAATTCTAATCTCTATTGAGACAACTTAAATGTACGGTTTTTTTTTGAGTTCTCGCAACTTAGAGAACCTTTCTTCACTATAGTAATTTTCTAACACCTCTTAGTGAGGAAAGTGTTCTATGTGACTCCCAACTTCTCCCAGAAGTACTCAAATTTTCCTTTAAACAATCCTTTAGTAAGGATATTCACAAACCTCATTTGTGGAGATGTGTCTGCTCAATCTACCCTCTTTCTCAGGTTTCCATCATCCCCATGAAGTGGTACTGATCTCAATATGCTTGATCAATAAAGATCGAAAGTCTCCCAAAGTTTAATACAACTTCTTTGATTATCGAAAATTATTGTAGGATTAAATTTCAGAAATGAACAAATCAATAGTACCTTATGGGGCTTCAAAGGGCTTCACAACTTGCTTGACTTACTTCCATGTACTGCCTCTCACAGAATCACTCAGAGCTTATAGACTTTCGCCCCTGTACCAAGAGATCATCCTTGACCCTAAGTTGAAGCAACAACCATAAGTACTCTTTTCTTCATCCATCACATTCTCACGCCTAACTGGAAGTCTCAATATCCCAACAAGCTAATTCTCCTTGGTCTCTTCACACACGTAAGTCCATACTCTATGGTAATTCCTCTATCTCAAGATGTTACAAGAATCCAATGTACTTCCTAGGATCCACCACCATGTGTTGATCGAGAGCATTGACAACGAAAACAGATGTCTGGTCTAGTGTTGATCAAGTACATCAAGCAACCAATCAATTGGTTGTAGATGGTGGGATTCACCTTATCTGACTCAAAGGTGTTCAATTTCTTGATATTTGTAATCATGGGAGTGGCCATAGTTTTGTAGTCCTCCATCCCAAATCTTTTAAGAATATCGACTGTATATTTTCCCTGTCCCAGGAAAATTCACCCTTCTCGCTAAGCTGCACTTCTAAGCCAAGAAAATAATGCATTAGGCCCCTGCAATATTTCATCTCAAATTCTTTTTGGCTGTTGTTCTTGCAACTTGTAAATAAAGTTTTTGTACCTGTCAGGAACAAGTCATCAACATATAAAAACAAAATCACAGGTGCATCATTCAAAAAATTGTAATAAAGGTTTGAATCAGCATAACTCTTGGAGAATCCAACTCTCATCAAGTAGATATCAATCTTTTCATACCAAGCCCTAGGTGCCTGCTTGAGTCCATAAAGAGCCTTTTAATTCATTGCATATGACTTCATTTATCAGAACTTCAAATCCATGTGGTTGTTCTAAATAGACTTCTTCCTCAATCTCCCATTGAGAAATGTTGTCTTGACATCCATCTTATGAATCTTCCACCCCATTCAGTGGTACGACATCACCCTTCTAATGGAGGTGTATAACGAAGCCATAGGATAGTTGTCAACATCATAGTCTACTCCTTCCCGGCCGAGAAACCACAAGCTACAAATCTAGCTTTGTATTTATCAACACTGCAATCTGCTGCATGCATTATTTTGTAAATCCATTGAGCTGACTACGAATTTCCGTTTTGGCCTAGGTACAATCTCCCATAATTCATTTTTCATTATTGAGGCATATTCTTCTATCATAGCATCTTTCCATACCTACTTCTTAACAACTTCCTCAAAGTTGGTAGGTTCAGACTCAATAATATCACTCATAAGTGAAACATATCCTAAGTATCTCTAAGGAGGTTTACTTGTTCTTACTGAAGTCCTTGGGGTTTTTACTTGTTTATGGGCTTCTTTCAACAATGGTTCTGCCTATTTTGGTTTTCTTTTCTTGGAGGATTTTGACTGATCTTCCACCTGATTCTGATTCTATCCCTTAGTAAAAGATTTTGTAGACTGAGGAGATGATGCTTCCTCCTACTGAGAAGTTTTTGTTTCTAGAACGTCTTCATGCCTAAAAGACTTCTGGAAAGCTCTTTCTTCTTCAAATTTGACATCCCTTATTTCCACCGCTTTCCCTGTAATAGAACAAATGTATATCCTGTAGGCTTTGGAAGTTTCATCAGGTCAACAAGAATCCCTCTCTTTGTCGGGATCCAACTTGGTTTGTTTTTGTGCAGGAATATGACAATATACAAGACATCCAAAGATATGTAGATGTCTGATGTCTAAGCCTCTTCCCGATGAAGGCTTCTTTTGGAGTTACATTTCATAATACTCTGTGAGGACTCCTACATTTTAAGATATACTACTGTTACAAGCTTCATTTCCAAAGGAACCTTTGAAGACTCATCATGCAACATTCCCCTTTGTTGTCTCTACAATTGCTCTATTCTCCTTTCCACACTCCATCTCATTTAGGAGGTAAGGAACTATTAACTCCTCTCACCTCACTTTGTACAAAATTTCTTTTTGGCATGAGACGGTATTCTCCTCCATGATCTCAGGACTTTATCTTCTTCCTAGTTCATTTTCTACAATAGCCTTAAACTCTTGAAAACTTCTGAGAACCTCTTCTGAGGTTTTTCCTTTTAGAAAATAAATCCAAGTTTATCTTTAGAAGTCATTCATAGTTTAATGTAACATCTAAATTGCCCCCAGAGAGAGAGATGACAGGGGCCATAGATATCAAAATGGATCAGATCCAAAATTCCTTTGGACCGATGATCACTCTTAGAAATGGTGCTCTCAGATATTTTCTTAGAGCACAACTTTGCATGTTGTGCTGATGATTTGTACTGAATGGAAGAATTCCTGTCACAATCTTGCCCAAAATTTTAAGGGCCCCATGACCAATATGAGCCATCCTTTCCATAGTTCACTATCTCTACTATCACTGCTACTGGCTAGAGCATAAAGTGAGTCAAACTGAAGCTTGTACATTTTATCTTTTCTTACCCCAATGACTTGCTCAAATTCTTTGTTCATATTCTTAGGTTTGATATAAGCCCTTCTATTCTTTTATGATACTTCATATCCCTGTCTTCTAGAAGAAAATACTGAGACCAAATTTTTCTTTAATCCAGGGACATAGAGAACCTTTGAAAGGTAGATAGGTTTTCTTAACTCCCTCTCAAACTTTACAATTCCTACCCCTTTTGGATGATATGCAGAGTCATATCCCATAAGAATCTAAAGTCAAAATCCCTTTTCTTCAATATTGGTGAAATAATGTTTATGTATTGTCATATGACTGGATGCTCCAGTATCAATATACAAAACATCTATGGTTTGAGTACTCAACAGACAACCCCTGCAACTGTTGTCTGCCATTCCAACTCAATAGTGAAGTTGGGTTGCTCAGATCATGTGTTTTGATACCATGTAAAACTTATAGCACACAATCATATAGATATCCCAACAAACTCAATGATCTGAAAATGCACATTTATGCTACAAATAAACACAATATTCAAAATAAAGAGCAACCAAATGAGAACAAATATTTTTACCCAACTAACTTCTTCTGGTCAGATTATTTAATTTTGAGAATAATAGTACAGGGAAAAAGATCTCGTATTTCAGATATTGAATAATCCTCCTCAATCAAATTTATACAAATACAAATCGACCCCAAGTCTCTCCAATTGTACGGATCAAGTCCCTTCTTTTTCTTGACAATACAAATCAATAGTGCTTTCTTTTCTGTTGTATGGATCAGAGCTCCTCAAGGTTGAGTGAATCAACGCATTCTTCTGATGCTGGATCTATCTCAGACACTGTGTAGGTTATACCTGTCCCATCATATAAGTTGAGATCTGCCCAGCTCTAAATCTCCTCTTCGCCTTTGGCCCTAAATCCCTTTTAGCCTAGCAGAACTCTCTTTCCTGACATGTCACAATAGCAATCTCAAAACATATTTTTTATACTTGAAGTTGATCCATGTGAAGGATGAGAAATAATCTCAGCAATTAGATCTAGATCTTGATCAATAGTTGGGTCTTAATCTCTTGATGAGACAACTTATATGTATTTATTTTTTTGAGTTCTCACAACTTAGAGAACCTTTCTTCACTATAATTTTCTAACAGTAAATCATTTAATGTTGCATTCAATTAACAATCTAGCAAATCATGATCAATTGCACAACTTGTGGAAGAGATATATAGTCGTCCTAAGCTATGCATGGCCCAACACTAAAGCGTACGGTGGTCATTCCAAAGCTATTGGCATTCATTAAAATTCTAATGGAAAGCAAAATCTTGAGTGAAGCAATTAGAACCACGGTCAGAATTCACCAATAAACCATTGATTCAACTACAAACAACAATTTAAGTACAGTTAGTATCACCAACCTCTGGTCTCTCCAACTATATGGATCGAGTCCCTTCTCCTTCTTGACAATACGAATCAGCAGTACTTTCTCTTATATTGTACGGATCAATCTGTACTCCTCGTTGGTTGAGTGAATCAAACGTACTCCTCTTCCAGATGTATGGATCGGTCCGTACTACCTGTAGGTTATACGGGTCCTACCCCTATATGCTGAGATCTTGGCCCTAGCTCGACCTCTACTCTTCAGTCTTGGCCCTAACTCGACTTACCCTTAGCAGAGAACTTCTTTCCCTTGACATGCCCATTCAATAGCAATCCCAGCTATCTCTACATTTGAAGTTAGATCCAGGAAAGAGTCGAATTCCTGCCCATTAGATCTAGTTCTTGATCAATGGTTGGGACTTATTCTCTTGATGAGATAACTTAAATGTACTTTTTGTGTTCTCACAAGTTAGAGAACCTTTCTTCACTATAATTTTCTAATAGTAAATCATTTAATGTTGCATTCAATTAACAATCTAGCAAATCAAAACCAATCACACGACTTGTGAAAAAGGGATACATTTGTCCTAAGCTATGAACAACCCAACACTAATGCGTACGGTGGTCACTCCAGAGCTATTGGCATTCATTAAAATTCTAATGGAAAGCAAAATCTTGAGTGAAGCAATTGGAACCATAGTTGGAATTCACCATTAAACCATTGATTCAACTACAAATAGCAATTTAAGTACAAAGAAGAGCTCCCACTAACTCTAAAATGTAAAACAAAATCAAATATATTTATAGTATACCTTTTCAGCTGTGATGACGCATTACAACTCTGGATTGGTTTGTCCTCCAAGAGTTGGAGTGGGATTCAGAGTTAAAATATAATTCATCCTCAGCTCTGTAAGCTCTCTACAAGTAGATTTGCAGTGGCCTGCACCTTTTTAAAACTGTTCTTTTCTCTGGGAATCATTTTCCACCTCTCACCTTGACTAAGGTGGTTTGAGATGGACTCAGTTAATGCCCCATAGTGGCAAAAAAGGCTTGTTTGGTCTCTTGATCTGCTGTTTGTAGCCCTTCAAATCACTCTTCCTTCACAAGCAAATCCCAAGATAGCTAAGCAATCACTCTCATGGTTCCTCTTGGTCTCAGAAATTCTTATTACAAAATTTATAAAGAGATTTTGGTGAGGATCCAATTCAAATCAAACCTCCCCATTTGTAGGCTTTTAGTCCCCAAACACTTCAACACCTTTAATCTTCTTCTTCTCACCTTCAAGCATTCTCCAACAAATCTCCAAGAAAGGGTGTTCGCTACAAGATAGAAGATAAGAGTTGAATAGGAGTTGCCTTGGGCATAACCATGTTGTCCATCTCATGGCCGGAGATGATATTCGTTGTTGCAATAGGTCATTGAACAACCACTGCTCAAGGCAATCCACCAACAACTCTTTCCCCTTACCTTGACTCTCCAAGCTTTCTCTTGGTTGTTTGGTTCTTGGATGGAGTTTTAGGTGAAGCCTCCAACATATGGCCTCCCAAAGGTCCAAAGTTGAATCTGTAGTAATGGCAATAGTTCTTGCATGGGCTAATTGGCCTTCAAGCATGATAACAATTGCAAGCCTTATAATCCCTTTTCTTGCAACATAAACAAAACATAGATACTATGCCATACATTTTTAGTTTGTGATGATCAGCTTGCCAACTCTATGTTTTGGTCCTCCAAGAGTTGGAGTGGATCTAGACAACATAATCATCCCTTCCCTGCCCTTTTCCAAGCCTCTACAAGAAAATTTGTTCGGAAATATTTCTATTTCGACTCAGTAGTTCAATGACATTTAATTGGAGCTAGTTCTATTTTTGACTTTCTATTTTAGACCATCGCTATTATGCATGTATTCCTAGGGAAATCTCATTCTTAGTTTTCTTTTAACAGAATGTTATTTCTTATATGAGTTTATATCACTCATTCATTGTATTTATATTGATTAGCTCATTGGAGTAGTGTGAATATATTTTCATTCTTCCATAATATCATCTCGTCCTTTTCTTGATAAGTTTTGTTTGTGTTTGCTTTAGCTAGATCTCCTATGTTTCAATGAAACAATGACATGGTATTAGATCTATGCTGCTTGGAGCAAACCAAACAAACCAAAGAAGAGGGAAATCAAAGTTTCATGAGCATAATCCGCTGCATTCAACAAAGGTTTCACCTTCCTAATGAAGGTATGACAATGACAAGGTCACACCTCTCCCCGGTCAAAAAGTGCGACAAGAGCATAGTGTCACACCTTCCTTGGTTCAGCAGCGAATACTAGCACACTTATTAAATTAAAATTTCTAGACCTGTCACAATCCCTCAAGCTTCTCATTCTCAGATGTCACACCTTCTGAATCACCACACTAGCCAATGTCACACTATATCCTATAGGGTGCTACACCCTTCAAAATTCGACTTTTGTGGTGATTTCTGATTTCACTTGCAAATAGAGTACACTTTGCTGTTTAACCATAGAGATGGATAACACAATCAATTTTCTCACCAAATTTGGTGATAATTTCAATATCCATACAATGGCTCGAATGGAAGACGGTCAATTCCAACCAAAAGAAAGGATTATACAATTTGACGATAGTGACAGAAACAAACTCATGATCACGCATTGAAGACCCGGGAGTGGCTTAACCATAAGGATAATGAGGCCACAGGATCTCTGAATTAATTTCAACCACACTTCTGGTTTCATAGTTGTCGCAGATGCACTCTAGATTTGTGATCCCATTCAATCTGGTGTTCTTGGAAAGCAGGATCATATGAGAGGTTATATGTTTGAGGTAGAGTTGAATAATTTGAATCCTAAAAGTTTTGATAATACATGGTGATTTCTTTAATAAATTTAAATCTTGATATTGAGCTTGGGTGAATATGGCATTGATAAGTTCAAACAAGGGACCAACGCATTCTAACAATCCTGATGAAGTTAGGAACATAATATGTTGTCTATGTATCCACTTTCCATACTGGCATATATCTCTTGGGATCTCAAGCACTTCCTATGCATGCATCATGGAGCTAAGTCCCACATTAGGTGCCCTATATACAATGCCTAAGTTCCCACCACACCAATACCTTTACAGAATTTCTTCCTGGCTCAGGGCTTACTCCTAGGGAAGCCAAGGGGTTGTCCCTAAGTTGCTAAATGAATTTTAATTACAATTTTCTAGGTTAGTTTCAATTGATTATAGGCCAAAGGAAGACTAGCCTATATGACAAGCAAAGAATGCAAGTGCAAGTCTAAAACTAAATGTTGCTACCCTTTCCTAAGTCAACTAAGGACTAGTGCTCTGGTGGTTAGCAATGGGGTCAACTATATGTGTAAGGGTATTCGCTGTAAAATTACAATTAAAATCAACTACCCAAACTCTAAAGATTAGAATTACTTACAAATTATACAATGTTACAAAGTTTACAAGATATACAAGTCAAATACAAGAGATATGACAAATCACACCCTAGGGCTGAAGCATGCCCCAAGCACTTACTCTATTGGACTCATTTCAATCACTGGCATCTAACCATAAAAGCACTCAAGGATCAAATAAGTGATGCTTCCCCAAGTGGGATACTCAGTCACTTATTGATCCACACCACAACAATGATAATTGATTAAACAAATATTCAATGAAACCTAAACCAATGTATCACAACACCATGAAGATAAAGCAATTAGTTGCAAGAAGAGATACAGCAATGAAATTATCACAAGTAAATGTTATCTATCAATACATCTACAATCCCCGAAACATGTACAAGTGATCTATGCAACTAGTGTTCCTTTTATAGATTTTAGATCCCAACCCCCTAACTATGTGTGTGTCTCAACTTCTAACTCTGCCAAATAACTGCCCGGTGCTCAAGATACTGGGCTTTTACCCCCAGCCTAGCTTCCAAGGTCAGCCTGTCACTTCACCACAATAACAAGTAGTCAGAGAAGGGATCCCCCCAACGGAATCACGGGACGGTCCCCCGCCACTTCCCCCAAAGACTGGCCCTCTTACCCGTTTTAGATGGCAGAAAAAGTAGTTATAGACCCCTAAAATGTTACTAAGTATTGTTAGGACCTCCGGGTGGGTCTTTAGAGTGTGTTGGGTTGATTTTAGAGAGTTTTAGGCACTTTTATTTTAGTTGTTTAGCGTATGGCCGTGAGTAAAAGTGACTGAAACGAATGCTTGCAAATGAAATATTAAACCACCATTGACATGTAAAGATAAGGCAATGTATGAGCGAGTGTTTAAACCATCAAGTAAGCATCATATGTGAGATATAACCATCAACCATAAAGCATATAACGATACTTGAAATGAAAGATAGAACCAGACTTTAAGCACTTAAAAGTTTAAACCCATGAACATGTAAGATGATATATGTTATTTGCAATGTGTTAAGATGTGTGAAAGCCTAGGAGATAAATAAAACTATGAACAATGTACTAAACCATTCACATCTAAACCATAAACATATTGTATCCAAACATCTAAATTAACACCACATCAAAGTTACTTATAAGATAAAGAGATATTAGACCATTTAACAAATGTGTGAATGCTAGCAACTAGATAGAAGATTGAACTTTAAAGCATTAGATGTTTCCAACCACAAGTGTGTGAGGTGTTGCAATGTGTTAGCAAGTAGATATTAGGATTTTTAAAGCTTAAACAACTAGAAGATTTAGATTATTGGCACATGTATTAAGCATTCAAATTAAAACAAGATTACCTACTATGCATTCAAAACATATGATCAAATCAAACCTTAAGCAATATAGGTAACTAACTTACTAACATGTGTTTGTTATGTGCAGCAAAGGGAGACCAAGGCCGTGAGCACAAGGTGGTAAGGCCGTGGGGTTAAGGTGTCAACAGCACCAACAAAAGAGGATAGGGCCGTGAGCACTAAGTGCTAGGCCGTGAGCATCTAACAGCCACAAAGGCCGTGAGCAAAAGGGATAGGAGGGCCGTGAGCCTAAAGAGGCTAGGCCGTGGGCTTTAGGAGGTGCCTCCAAGGAGGGCCTCAAAATATTGTTTAGTTTTAGATTTAGAAAAGTACAAGAACCCTAAACAATACCACTTAAAACTTATGCCAAGTCATAAAAGAGAATAGCTTGTAGAAAAACAATAAACTTAGCAAGTAAACGAGATCTAGAACTTCATCATCATATGCATGTAAGATGGACTGAATAATTTCAAAGATATAGATCTAGAATGTAGAAGCACAATGAAACTATCTAACCACTTAACATGAAAAGCAAGAGCATATGAGAAACAATGAAAGGAAACTAAGCTTATGAGTGTAGATCTATCTAAGATATAACAAATGATGAAGCAAGATAAACACCCAAGTTTATTTCCTTAAGAGCCAAGGCGATATTGGGGATGACTCCCCCAAAGTGCCGGCAAGTAGAACTACCAATACCAAGACAATCTTGCACAGAAAAGGGGGGCTTTGAGTCCAGCCACTCTGGTGAATCAGAGGCGTTCTTGAATTGAACGAAGGACAAGTTGCTGGCCTACCCCTCAGGCAAGATCTATCTTGATAGTGCTAG
>SNQJ01S0099680.1:0-23786 GCA_010110895.2 Picea sitchensis
CCATCCCCTTCCCTCTCTCTCTCACTCTCTCCATATCCGTCCCCTCCCCTTCCATCTCCCTCCTTTCCCATCTCCCCCTTACCCTATCTCTCTTTACCTCTCTCTCCCTATATCTCGCTAAATCCTTATCTCCTCCCATCCATATCTCTCACTTTCTCCCCCCCCCTCCTGTAATATTCCAGATATAAAAAGTATGTAGAAGAGAAATAAAATTCTAGAAATGGAATATCAACAACAATATAACTAGAACACCAAAATGATACTAGAATAACACAAGAGAGAGCACTTTGATTATTGAGAGCAATTTTCACTTGCCTCTTCGAGGGGGAAACCTCTAGTCAAGCAGAGCTCTAGTACAAAAATATCCAAGAAAAAAGTTCTCATACCCTCGACTCCTATTTATACTAAATATATCTATCAAAAGAACCATCTAGAGGAAGATCCTTCTAGAATCGGAAGATTCTATTAAGTCTTCTTACATTCGACTTATTCTTCCTTATTGCTAGGCCTTATTAATATTTACCTTTATTACATTGGAATATATTATTATACCTACGTGAGGGGTTAGGTCCCTAAGATATCGCCCCCATTAAAAACAACCTTGTCCTCAAGGCTTGAGTTGTGGAAATTGCTGTAGAATGGTAGTTGGTTCCCAGGTGGCATTTGTTGGAGTTGTATCTTTCCATTGGACTAAAATTTCCTGCATGGTTCGCTGACACAGGCGATGCTCACGTTGGTCCAAAATGTCTTGTGGTTGTAGCCAAATGGATCCTTTTTCATCCAACTCGGGAACATTGGTTTGAGTTTTACACTTAGTTCTACTCACCTTCTTTAAGCAGGAAACATGAAATACATGATGTAGCTTAGAATTATTGGGAAAATCTAACTGATAGGCCACCTATCCCACACGCTTTAGAACGGTATAAGGACCATAAACTTTGGGCGCCAGTTTCTGACAATGGTCATCCTTGAGGGAATTTTTCTTGTAAGGTTGCAGTCGAGGAAACACCTAATCCCATTTTGAAAATTGATGCTTAGAGAGACCTTGATCTTCTTGTTTCTTCATGCGATTATGGGCCATGACCAAATTTGTAATGTCCTCGACCATCAACCCCACTGTCGGGCAACACTACTATGTGGAATAACACTTATAAGTATGAATTTAAATGAATTTAAATGACTTAACATAGAGTAAACACATAATTACCACTAACATACATAATTAATTAGAATTAACAATAATTCCACTTGCAACTGAATACATGATAATATTACAAGCATCACAGACATGCATTTTAATTGAAATTAAACACATAATGATACTTATCTTTGAAACTGTAGTAACTCCACCAAATACGTGCAGACCTTCGATGAACCTCTCAACAGTGGGTCATCCCCGAGCTAGGACTAAGCTCCACCCCAGGCAAGGGAATCCTAGACTAGGCTAAGGTTACATGAAAACTGCATAGAGAAACCAAAAGGATTCTCTCCAGGAGCCTTCTTAAACCCACTACTCACAGAATATCCTTCCCCACATGCATGTTCCACTCGAGAGTACACACCTTCACAAGAACAGTCCATCGATGCTTCACCTCTCTCTTTGGGTCTCGACAATAGGATGGATCAGGAATTATCAGAGCTTCGTAGCTGGTGCTCGAATCTCTGGGAGAAAACAACTTCCCAGTAGACTCTCTTACCTGGAGAGAGATTCTCATAGGCCTAACAACCTACCTCTTCAACCATAGGCCTGACAATCCGCTTCTTCAACCATTTTCAGCCCAATTCCTGCAAGGTGAGGATAACAACAACAACAACTGGTCAATTCCACTTAGCAAAAACAGAAGGCAACAACCGAAATATAGTTCGGGTACGGACTCGACTTTGTAAGAGAGGATAGGCGGGGCTCACAGGGTACACAGGTGACATTGCTCAATCCATGGGGTTGCCACTGGTTTCAAGGTGTGCGACAAGGAATCAACGAAGAGGTCAAACACAGACTCAAACAGTTCAGAAAACGGATACGTCGGCTTCTCAGGAAAACATTACAGTTTTCTGGTTTCAGAGTTGCGTGAGGGTATGCAGAGATCATACATAGAAGAACAACAATACAAACAGTGGATGCCCGAATGGAGAACAAACCCCCATCATGGCTCAATTCTTGAGTTGAATTTCATGTACCTGGGCCAACACATGTCACCCATGAAGCTACATGCACTCCATCAAGTACACATTCCCTTTTCTAGGAACTTAGGATAAAAGTATACCATTCACACCACTTTGGAATAATAATAAATTATCATTCCCAAGGGCTTAAGCCCCTAAGATTAGCCCCTCTTTCCAACCTTTCAACCCCCTTTCCCTTAACCACCTTGTGGAATCTTAGTCCCCCATCACTCTTTCTTTGTGGTCTGTCTGCATGCAACAATGTTTAATCTTTATTAATTTTCTGCATAATTACATATACAAAAGAAGTCTCCTGGCCTATAACACTTAGGCTCTTCGGCCTAATAAACACATAAGCCCACCAACTTATCAATACTCGGCTCACCAGCCTACAAAACATGATTACAATTCATAAACATTATTACAATTCATAATATAACCGGGGCATGTCCTTGGGGTATTACAATCCCCTCCCCTTATTTTTGCACTGTCCTCAGTGAAACTCTTTACACAACATCAACAAGATTTTCAAAATATTCAAAAAGATGCGGGTATTCTCCCACATAGAATCTTCATACTCCCACGTCGCATTCTTGGGACCGTAATAGGTCCACTGGACCTTTACAAGCCCTATGGCTCGATTCCTGAGTTGTTTGTATTTCCGGTCCAATATGTGCACATGATGCACTTGCAAGACACCTTCTTTCTCCACCTAAATCACATTCCAATCTATTACATGATTAGCATCAAGTATACATTTCTTAAGCAATGAAACATGAAACACATTATGTACAGTCATGGATGCAGGTAATGAAAGCATATATGCAACTGGCCCAATCCTTTCTAAGATTTCAAATGGCCCACAAAATCCGCCTGCCAATTTGGCACAATTTCCCAGCTTCAGGGAACTTCTATTGGCTTTCACTTTCAGGAAAACATGATCGCCCACTTTAAACTCTCTGTGGGTTCTATTTTTATCAGCATAAATTTTCTGATTGTCTTGGGTAGCCTTTAAATTATTCTTAATTTTCATCATTTTCTCTTCCATTTCATTGAGCAACTCAGGCCCAACTACTGCCCTATCAGTTGGATTATCCAAGCTTACCGGAGTATTGCAATTTCTACCATAAAGTGCTTCAAATGGGCTCATCTTCAACGATGCTTGATGTCCATTGTTGTAGGTGAATTCTACCAAATGTAGGTAGTCTTCCCATTTTGATGGTTTTTCCATCACATACATCCTTAGCATGTCTTCTATTACTCTATTCACCCTCTCAGTCTTCTCATCAGACTCAGGATGATAGGTTGTGCTGAAGTTTTGATTCGTTCTAAATCCTTTGAACAACCCCGTCCATAACTTGGAGGTAAATTTTGGGTCCCTATCAAACACAATTGTCTTGGGAATATCGTGCAATCGTGCTAATTCCCTCATAAAAATATGAACGATGTTAGCTTCCTTGTGAGTAGTCTTTAGCGGAATAAAATGTGTAGATTTTGTAAGGTTGTCCACCACCACCATGATTGAATCATCCTGCTTGTCTGTTCTGGGCAATCTTGTGATGAAATCCATTGTCACCACTTCCCACTTCCACTCAGGAATGGGTAAATGTTGCAACAATCTTGTTGGGTGCCTGTTCTCAACTTTAACCTTCTGGCACTCAATACATTTGGCGATGTATTCAACAATATCTTTCTTCATACCTGGACAAAAGTAATGGCTATTGACTGCTGCCATAGTTTTATGATATCCAGGGTGCCCTGCATAAGGAACATTATTCATTTCATTCAAAATCATAAGTTTCAAGTCCTGGACATTAGGTACATAAAAATTATTCTTGTACATAAGTGTTCAGTCAGTTTCCAATTTGTAATTTTCCACTTTCTGTGGCATCTCACCTTGTTGTAGTTTTGCTACCAAGTCCCTGTATTGCAAATTTGCATTTGCATATTTCAAAATTATGATTTTAATATCAGTTTGGTACACGCTAATGGTTGTAGCATGTAATTTGTGTACTCTCATGCTGAGTGAATCAGCCAATTTATTCTCCTTCCCTTTGATATGATTGATATCAAAATCATACTCACAGAGAAACTTCAGCCACCTACTATGCGTAACATTCAAGGTTGGATCATCAAACAAATATTTCAGACCATTGTGGTATGTTCTTATTTCGAACCTCCTTCCCATGAGGTAATGCCTCCATTTCTTTAGAGGGTGAATGATGGCTGCCAACTCTAAATCATGAGTTGCATAGTTCCTTTTGTGCTCTTTCAACTTTCTGGATTCATAACAAATTACGAATCCATTCTGACTGAGGACTCCTCCTAGTCCTTCTTTGCATGCATCGGTACAAAACACAAAATCCACATTTGGATCTGCAATCTTCAGGATTGGAGCACTGGTTAACAATTGCATCAATTGTTGGAAGCTTTTCTCACATTCTTATGTCCACTGAAATTTCTTCTCCTTCCTTTGCAAGGAAGTGATAGGGTGAGCTATCCTTGAGAACCCTGTGATAAACCTTTTGTAATAACCAGCTAGACCCACAAAGTATATGACTTCCATCACTTTCTTTGGAGCTGACCATTCTGTGATGTCCTCAATCTTCTCAGGATATACAACTATCCCATCCTTTGAAATAATATGCCCCAAGGAATGGATTTGCTCTTGATAAAACAGGCACTTTCTCAACTTGGAATACATTTGGTGCTCTCTTAGCACCTAAAACACCATCCTCAAATGTCGTTCATGCTCTTCCTCTGACTTGGAATACACCAGAATGACATCCAGGAAGACTATGACAAACTTGTCTAGATAGTCCCTGAATACACCATTTATTAGGCACATAAAAACAGCGGGTGCATTTGACAACCCAAAAGGCACCACTATGAATTTGTAATGACCATACCTTGTTCTGAAGGCAGTCTTGTTGATGTCTTCATCCTTTATCCTTACCTGGTGATATCTCGACCTGAGATCTATCTTTGAAAATATATTCGCATCCTTCAATTGATCGAAGATGTCATCAATCCTTGATAGAGGATATTTGTTCTTTATAGTTACTTTGTTCAATTATCTGAAACCGATACACAATCTCAACGTCCCATCCTTCTTCTTCATGAATAGGACCGGGGCACCCCAAGGTGACACACTTGGGCGTATATACACCTTCTTTAGAATCTCTTCAAGATGCAATTGCAGTTCTTTCAGCTCTGGCATACTCATTCTGTAAGGAGATTTTGACACTGGAGTTGCTCCAGGCATCAAGTCTACAGAGAAAACAATATCTATCTTCGGGGGTAGTCTAGGTACCTCTTGAAATACATATTCAAACTCTTTTAGTACCACATAATCTCTAATATTCAACACCTTATCGTTAGGTGTTTCCTCCACATGGGTTGTAAATAATTGACAACCTTTTCTATAGCACTTATTTAGCTACATTGTTGAGATTTCTCTGATAGCAACAGCTCTGGGAATTCCTTGGACTGTTTTCTGATTTCCTTCCTCATCCAGGCAAGTGAATTCCTTGTTACGACAGTCCAAGATGGCATGGTGTTGGTCCAACCAGTCCATCCCAATTGGACAATCATAAGAAGCTAAATGAAGAATATTCAATTCAGCCTTTGTGCTCATTCCATTCATGTCCACAGGACAAGACTTAACTAACTCAGTGACTTTTCTCTTGGTTCTTGTAGCCAAATGCACTAACCAAGACTTTTCATGTTTGCTTCTTGAAAATTGAAAACTTTCCACCACTTTAGGATCTACATAACTATGGCTAGCCCCTGAATCAATT
Source organism: Picea sitchensis (assembly GCA_010110895.2). Lineage (NCBI taxonomy): Eukaryota > Viridiplantae > Streptophyta > Pinopsida > Pinales > Pinaceae > Picea > Picea sitchensis. The sequence continues at coordinate 5,964 of SNQJ01S0099680.1, forward strand.
AAAATAGTGAAGGGGTGGTTATTGATCATACCTTCCACTTCAATCATGTGTGATTGAAATTCATCTTTCCTGTTGTCCAGGGTTGCATAGATCCAGGGTATTCTATTGCCCATGTCCTCCATTGTTTCATTCTGCTGAACATTGTGGACAACTCTCACTTTACCATTTTAGTGGGGATAATCTTTGTACTTATGGTTTCCCTAACAGCCCCAAAACTGAATGGGTGTTTGCCTTGGCCTTTGTCCCCCTACGTTAGCCATTATCGACTCTCTAAACGATGGATGCCCTTGAGCACTGTTTCTAAAAAAGGGAGGCTTGTTTCCCTTTTACCTCTGCTCTTTCTTAAACTTCTTCTGGTCATCCCAAGCCTTCCGAAAAGAGGCTTTTCTCTTTGTTGATCATATAGGCATTTCACTCTTCTTATCGTTTCTTCCATAGTATTAGGGTCATCATACTGAATCTTGTCCCCAATGGAAGGTGGAAGTCCACTCAAATACCTTTGAATCTTGACAGTCTCATCCTTGATGAACGTAACATACTTCAGTAATTCGAAAAGCCTTCATTTGTATTCATCAATGGTCATGCTACCCAACTTGACTTCAAAGAACTCTTTCATCTTTCTGTCATAATATCTTTTAGTCAAATATTTCTTCACGAAATACCTATTGAATTCTCTCCAAGTGATATCTTTCTCTCTAATTTGTTGCACCTGCACAAGTTGATCCCACCACATGGATGTTTTTTCCTTTCAGTTGATACATCGCAATTCTTCCTGCTGCATGAGAGGAATAATTTTGTAGTTGGAAATATTTCCTCATGCCAAGCAACCATGTCTCGATATCTTCCTCCTTCTTATGTTCTCCATCAAACGTAGGAGGCTTAATCTTGTTCATTTCTCCCTTCAGTTCATCCACTCCAGATCTCCTGTGCTTTCTGGTAGGAGATGGGCTTGAACTACTGTGTGCCCTCCTTTTGGAGTGACCTTGGGAGTGATGATGGTGTCTACCAACACTTCTTGATCTTCTTCCTTCAAAATTCTGGTGACTGCTTGTTTTTCTCCAGTCTCTCTCCTTGTCCAACTTATTTTCTATTCTCTCTAGACTCTTCATCAACTTTAAGTTGAATTCTCACTCATTTTCCTTAGATTTCATGAGCTTTCTTCTATATGCTAGGTGAGTTTGGGCATCTTTTTGCAATCGTTCAATGATTTTCATCATATGCCCTTTCTTATCTATCTCTTCTCCATGCCCATTGGAGTTTGACCCTTCAACTCCCAAATGAACATCCATCCCTTTAGCTTTGTTCTTTGAACTCGAAGCATTATGTGTCTCCTCCATTTATTTACACTTAGTGGAAACTCTATTCGGTTCTGGCACTCGTTAAACTTGTGCAACACAATGTGCAGACGACCAGAATTTGTTAGGTTATCATTCCTTAACAAATCAAATAGCATTAATAAACAAATATGATTCAAGAAAACGTTCATTTTTCATTCTCTCTGATTCTCGTCCAATCAAGAATCCCCACAGATTTCTTCTTTTGGAGCTCTGCTCTGCTAAGTTTTCAGGCACTAGCCCCTTTTTCTCAGCTCCCCAACCCACGCGACCATGGGTCATGACCAAGTGATAGATCAATAAGCACACACTTAGGCCTTCGGCCTTCAGCTTCAGAAGATTTCCAGCCATAACACAATAGTCACTCACAGTTCTGAGTTACCGAACTCGTGCAGTAGGGTGGATCAATGGTCCACATCTACCGAGCATCCTACAGTTGACACTTCACTGTGGAACTTCAAGCATCTCAGTTTCGGGACTTCGGGACTTTGGAAGATTTCACATCTGCACACCCCTAAGAATTAATCTCCGAACACTCCCACATCACCTTAGGTGACGTTATTATGTTATATCACTTAACATTTTCCCAATTGTGGGGGCATGCAACAGTGGTTTGGAGTAACCCACCTTTCATCCCACAATTCTTCTGACGCTGACACATAAACCCTTGGTGAAACTATTGTTTGGATTGCAGGACCATCTTGGAGAATTAGCTTTCGTGCAAATTGGGTCCCCGCAATGTCTCCTGGCCATTGATCTTGATGTATCGTGATCAACGCCATTGTGGGTCCTCCAACCTTTAACTACGTTACATAACCTCGGGCCCCACTAACCCTGCTCACATAGGATGCTACATGGATTAATAATAGTGATTGATACGTGGCCCATTCAAATGGGTGACACTCGTCACGTTCCAAATGCCATGTCAATCTTCCATGGGTTCTAAACCCACTGACACATGGCACACATCCCATGTGTCCACGTCACCTCCAGGTGACGTCATCATGACTCACCACTTCAGTTCTTCGGGCTTCGGGAGTTTCAACTCCTCTACGCTCTTTTTTTCGTGGATCGCTTTCTCCCGGAGTTCATGATCTACCGACGCGTGTCCTCCTTCACGATCAATGGCTATGAGAGACTTCAGGACTTCAGGCTTCAAGAGTTTCAAAGTCACAACACTTGCCTCCTCTTGAAGTACTTCCACCCAAAGTACATGATCTCTTGACGCGTGTCCTTCGCAATGGACGATTATGATCTACTTCGGGACTTCGGGAGTTTGTCACACTCCACAGTAGAAATCCTTCAAAGTGATTTTCCTTTGCCTTTCTAGACACATATCTAATGGTTAGTCTCTTTTCCAACGATCTACGGTGTATATATCCTTCGGAAGCTTATGCCTCAGCGCATTCCACTTCTCCCTAATGTCAAACTCCAAAAGGCTTCCAGGATAACTCTGCTTCATCTTTTCCATATTTGACGGTCATAAAGGAATTTCTTTTTTCCCAAACAGATCCTATGGCTCCAACACCCCAAGAGTTGAGCGCTCTCTCTCTGTGGTAAAATACCACGTCGTTTGTGGTTTTATTGTACTGCTACTCCTCCTGAGCTTCGTAACATGACCAAGTAACCCCTTGGCACTCAGAAACATTCTAAGGTTCGAAATTGGTTTCTCTGAACACCATTTCCACTCGAAACCTTGGGTCCAAAGGCCACTTATCCGGCCCATCTAGGATCAACGTTGAAACCATGGGATCTGATACCATATTGTAACGTCCCCGACCATCAACCTCACTACCGAGCAACGCTACTATGTAGAATAACACTTATAAAGTATGCATTTAAATGAAGTTAAATGATTTAACACAAAGTAAACACATAATTACAGCTAACATACAAAATTAATTAGAATTAAAAATAATTCCACTTGCAACAGAATACATGATAATATTACAAGCATCGCAGACATGCATTTTAATTGAAATTAAACACATAATGATACTTATCTTTGAAAATGTGGTAATTCCACCAACTACGTGCAGAACTTCCATGAAACTCCCAGCCTTAGACCACACTTCTCATCATGCTCAGTAGTGGGTCACCCCCAAAATGGGACTAAGCTCCACCCCAGGCAAGGGAATCCTAGGCTAGGCTAAGGTTATAGGAAAACTGCATAGAGAAACTGAAAGGATTCTCTCCAGGAGCCTTCTTACACCCACAACTCACGAACTCTCATTCCCCACATGGATGTTGCACCCGGGAGTATACACCTTCACAAGAACAATCCATCGGTGCTTCACCTCCCTCTCTGGGTCTCAGAAATAGGATGGATCAGGAATTCTTAGAGCTCCATAGTTGGTGTTGCAATCTCTCTGGGAGAAAAACACTCCCCAACAAACTCTCTTACCTATAGAGAGCTTCTCATAGGCCTGAAAACCTACCTCTTTAACCACGGGCCTGACAACCCACTTCTTCAACCAGTTTTAGCCCAATTCCCATAAGGTGAGGATAAAAACAACAACAACTGGTCAATTCCACTCAAGAAAAATAGAAGGCAGCAACCCAAAGACTGTTTGGGTACATACTTGACTCTGCAAGAGCAGATAGGATGGGCTCATAGGGTACACATGTGACATGGATCAATCCACAGGTTTCCACTGGTTTCAGGGTGTGTGGAAAGGAATCAACACAGAGGGCGAACACAGACTCAAACAGTTCAGATGACGGATACGCCAGCTTCTCAGGAAAACATTATGGTTTTCTAGTTTTAGAGCCGCATGAGGGTATGCAGAGATCAAAGATAGACGCACAACAAGACAGACAATGGATGCCCGAATGGAGAAATAACCCTCATCAAGGCTCAATTCTTGGGTTAAATTGCATGTCATTGGGTCGACACATGTCTCCCATGAAGCTGCATGCACTCCATCAAGTACGTGTTCCATTTTCGAAGAACTTAGGATAAAAGTATACAATTCACACCACTTTAGAATAATAATAAATTATTATTCCCAAAGATTTAAGCCCCTACTATTAGCCTCTCTTTCCAACCTTTCAACCCCCTTTCCCTTACCCACCTTGTGGAATCTTAGTCCCCCATCACTCTTTCTTCATGGTCGATCTGCATGCGGCAATGTTTAATCTTTATTAATGTTCTTCATAATTACATATACAAAAATAGGCTCCTAGCCTATAACACTTAGGCTCTCCGGCCTAATAAACACATAAGCCCACCAGCTTATCAATACTCATCTCACCAGCCTACAAAACATGATTACAATTCATAATATAACCGGGGCACGTCCTTGGGGTATTACAAAATTCACTTTGAGGGTATGGAGAATAGACTCTCGAACTGTAAGCATTTGGTCAACCACCTGGACCTTCGAGACACCTGGTAAATATGAGAGAAATGAAGGTGGATTTTGTCCATATACCCCTTCAAAAGGAGTCATGTAGGTAGCTATATGGTATGAAGTGTTGTACCACCATTCAACTAGTGGTAACCATTGAGCGCACTGATTTTTCTTTTATAATGAAAAACACCTCAAATAGGTTTCCAAACACTTGTTGACAACTTTAGTTTGACCATCAGTTTGGGGATGATAATCTGCACTGAGATGCAATTGGGTCCCTTGTAGCTTGAACAATTCTTACCAAAAATTACTAGTGAAAGTTAGGTCGCGATCAGAAACAATAGAATGTGGCATGCCATGAATATTGAAGACCTGATCCATGAAAATTTTAGCCACAGTGGATGTTGTAAATGGGTGTTGAAGAGAATAGAAATGAGAATACTTGGAAAGGCGATCAACTACCACCATGATGACTGATTTATTTCCTAATTTAGGTATGCCTGTAAAAAAATCCATAGAGATATCCCACCAAATAGTAGGTGGAATCGAAAGCGATTGTAGTGTGCTAGGATATTTAATTGTTTCTCCCTTATTGCATTGACACACATCACATTCAGCTAGAAAATTACGAACGTCCTGTTTGATACCATCCCCCAAAAAATAACGTTTGACCCTGTCATAGGTTTTGGTAAACCCGGAGTGCCCAATTGTGGGTGTAGCATGAAGCTCAGAAAGTACCATGGATTTAAGTTTTTAATGTTTACTTAAATACAAACGGCCTTTGTATTTAAGCTCATCATGGAGCTAAGAGTACCTTGGGGAAACTAGAGAATTGGACTACAATTGATGTATCAGATGAAAAATTTTGGGATCGTGTAACCATTCCTGGTGAACGACTTGGAGCCAATCAAGTACAATGAAGGACAGAGAAAAAATGGACCCTTCATCTTCATATTTTCAGGAAAGTGCATCTGCAACCACATTGTCTTTTAATTTCTTGTAAATGATCTCATAATCATATCCAAAGATATTAGTCACCTATTTTTGTTGCTCTTGAGAGGAAATGCGTTGTTCCAGAAAATATTTGAGGCTTTGATGATCTGTCTTAATTTTGAAGCGTTGGGCGTCAAATATCAACCACATGAATAATAGCCAACATTTCCTTTTCATAGATTGATTTGCCCAAATTTCATTCAGATAGTTGTTTGCTGGTAAAGGCCAAAGGACGACCCTCTTGCATAAGGACAGTGCCAGTTCCTTTCCCTGAAGCATCACATTCCAGGATAAATGTCTTTGTGAAATTAGGAAGGGTAGGGACTAGAGTGGTGCACATGGCCATCTTCAAGGTTTGAAAAGCCTGAGCAACTGTTGGAGTCCAAGTGAAAGAATTATTTTTAAGGAGTGCAATCAGAGGTGCCGCAATCTTTCCATAATTCTGAACAAACTTGCAATAATAATCTTTTAATCTAAAAAATCCATGCAATATTTTGAGAGTCTTTGGGTGAGGCCAGTCTTGCATATCTTCAATATTTTTAGGATCCACCCTGACGTCGTCCTTGCCAACAAGATGACCCAAGTACATTTAGATTGTTTCAGGAAAAGTTGGTGCTGAGAGAGTAGATGGAGAACTTGATCCACATGAGCAAGATGGGTTTTCCGGGTTTTTATATAGATGAGGATATCATCAAAGAAAACTAAAACAAAATGATGGAGAAAATTATGGAAGACATGATTCATAAGGCTTTGGAAAGTGGAGGGATAGTTACACAAGCCAAAGGGATAGACCAAAAAATCATAGTGTCCCTCATGAGTTCTAAAGGAAGTCTTAGGAATTTTTGCCTCTTTCATACGGATCTGGTGGTAGCCAGAATGAAGATCAAGTTTAGTAAAGAACTGGGTGCCAATTAATTCATCCAAGAGGTCATCGATGATAGGAATGAGAAATTTGTCTTTAATGGTGAGTTTGTTGAGGGCACGAAAGTCGGGACACATGCACCAAGAAAATTCTTTCTTCATGACCATGACCATAGGAGAAGAGTAGGGGCTCGTACTAGGGCTGATAACACCTGCATTAAGCAGTTCTTGAACCATTTTCTCAATTTCATTTTTTGGGGAAAAGGGGTGACGATAGAGATGGATATTGGGAGGAAGGCTTCCTGGGACAAGGGGAATGGAATGATCATGAAAACCACGAGAAGGAGGGATTCCTTGGGGAGTGTAAAAAACCACTTGATGTTTAGAGAGGATGGATTGGAGGTCCTGCGGAACAGAGGGTGTATTAGTTGCTTGTATGGCATGGAGTTGGGCAATGATTCCAGAATGACCTTTTTTAGCAGCTTTTCCATGTGATGGGAACTAATGATCTCAGGGGAACAAACAGTGATGCCTTGGAACTTATATTGTTGGCCCTCCTAGTCGAATTACATGGTTAATTCCTTAAAATCCATGAGAATGGGACCCAAAGTTCTTAGCCAGTCTGCACCCAACACAATGTCACAATAGTCAACAATTTGGAGACACACATTTTCACAACGCCCTCCACATTTCATGGACCCGCCATTGACAATCATGATTTGGAAATTATTGACTGCATAGATATAGAAATTAGTTTCTTGGGAAATGGGACGATGAATAAAATTATGGGTGCTTCCACTATCAACAAGAATGATGACCTTCCTATGATTTATGTATCCAATTAGTTTGAGGGTTTGGGGAGCAGAGAAGCCAATGAGAGAATTTAGGGAAATGATTGGTTCTACTTCGGGAGGGTCTGAGGGAGGGGTTATGTCAGTGAGTTCAGGTGACATAGACACAAGGGGAACTTCAACATCCTCTTACGAAACATCCTCCAAGATGGCCATAAAAATATTTTGTTCCTTACACTTATGTCCCGAAAAATATTTGTCATCACAATTATAAAAAAGGCCTTTGAGTTGGCATTCAACCATTTCGGCCCTAGTCAATTTTTGGGTCTTTAGTGGAGTAGAAGGAGGAGTGGGATTCACTAGTTTAGTGTGAGGAATAAAGGAAGGTTTCTGGTTTTGAGAAAATACAACCTATTGTGCTTCCTTATCACTTTTAGTAGCCTCCACCCAACTCTGAGGATGATCCATGAAGATATGGCCAAAAATCTCATCCTTGAGGCCACTAATAAAACATTCTCGAAGAAAAGCATCAGACATGCCCTCTGTACGAAAAACTAGTCACTCAAAAGAAGTTATAAAGTCTTCCACTATGACATATTGTTTCAACTTTGTCAAACGACCTAAATGGTTGGTGTCTTTTTCAAAGCGTTCATAAATCTCTGCCACAAAGTGTGTCCAAGCAAAGTGTGTCAACTATGGTTAAACATGGTTGATCATGGTTAACCATGTTTAATCATGGTAAAACATTGTTAAACCATAATAAACCATACTCAACAATGGCTAAGTATGTGACAAGTATAGTCGAACATATCCAACCATGTTCAAAAAATGTCAACCAAGTAACTATGGTCAACCATATGCAACCATGGTAAAAAACATTCATCAATGGTTAACCATTCATAACCATGCTCAACCATGATCAAACATGGTCAATAAAAATCCACTATGGTCTACCAAAAGTCAACCATATTCAAACATTATCAACCATCAATAACTAATGTCAACCATAGTCAATCATGTTCAACCAAAATCAATCATAGTCAAACATGATTAACCATTGTAAACCACCATATATATTTTAATATTTATTGATATTGATCTCTTAATTAAAAAACATATTAATTATCTATAAGAACATGGGCTACCGACCAACACAACCAAATAATTAAATTGATTGATATGTGCCCATCAATGCCATTCTCCACCCTCTTAAATTAATGGTTTTAGGTGGCATATATAAACCACTTTAATTAGTTGGTTTTTCTAGTATTAGAGTCATATCTTATGTCAAAAATGGTTGTGATGCAATCCACTTGAACGCTAACTTTGTGCACTATAATTAATGATAGAGTGAAGAGACGCATATCATAAATACTCCATGTAGGAATATGGTTAGTGGATTGTAAGAAATAGCTATGTCCTCCATTCTATGTAAACAAAGGAACGAGGTAAACCAAGGTCCCAGGATTCTCCATGAAAATAATGAAAGGTAAGAGGGATTAAATAGAAGAGGAGAGACGAGCAACGAGTGGTTGCGCATGTGGTATAGCAAGATAGACATTCCAATTCCAATAGAAACAAGAGGGACTTTAAATGGTTTATACACATGGATAACATAATTAATTTAAATTATTTTAATTTAATATTAACTCTAGAAGTCTCATCTTGATGAATGGAACTTGGTAATAAAAGGAGGAGGCACTAAACGAAGTTGGAATGTACTATTTTGAGATCTGACAAAATAGTGTCTCCAAAAATGGCTAACGATGGGATTTTAGAAATCTTAGATGATTTACATTTCAGGCATACACTAACTTATTTTGAATGTGTTATTTTCTTTTGAAAAGTTGACATGATTTATGCCAATAAGACAGAGTGACCATTATCATGGCAAGAACAATAACATCCTCACATTTTCATGAAAGGAAAAGCACAAGAAAAACAAAATGGCGAGGCTCTGCAACTAGGTGGGAAACTTAGATAATTTGAATGGAGCCGAAGCAGAGGAACTGGTTTTGAAAATGGCGCATATTACGATTGTGTTTTTTTTTCCCCTACTTTTCTGAACTAGGCACTCCACTGTCAGTTTTTTTTCGAACCCTTCTCCCTTTCTCTACGGGGTTTTCGACACCATATGACTTCGCCCTTTCTTGCGTTTTTACTTGGATGTGACTCTTCTTTCATATTTATTAAGAGGGTTTATTACTCGTTAATTATCTGCAGTCGACCATTATATACGGGTACCTGGGCCCAACTATCTCGTATGCACCTGGGCATCCTGTGGAGTTTGAATCTCTAGTTGGTAGTGGGTTTATTGTTAAAAGGGGTGAGACTTATTCGAGAACTCAGCAAAAGGTTCGCATTAAAAATAACCCCTCCGGCTACAAGCGAAAAATTTGGAAAGCAAATAAATCCATCAAAAAGTTAGTCCTGGGCTCCGACGTTGGCTTAGAGGAGACCAACAGGATGGCACTTTGTGGTTTAATCAACATAGTATCATACCATTATCTGGTACAAGAATCTCTTACATTCTGGATGGATAAGTGTTGGGCTCGTATTTTAGGTTATCCGCCTAAGGTTTTGTATCTCTCGAAGGGTTGGTTGGGTTTCATTTGCAAAACTCTTGAGGAAACTTCACTTTTATTGGCCTCCCGTTGGGTTTTTGGTGGCAATAGTCTAATGCTGAAGAGATGGCGAGTTGCCTTTGACCCAGCGTCCGATTATTTCCAACAATGTCATCTATGGGTACTCCTTCCTGGACTACCTATTCAACTTTGGAATGAAGGTGCCCCCAAGGAAATCGAAGACTCTTTAGGTACGTTCATTACAGTGGATCAACAGTATTTAAGGGCTCCGGCCAGAAAGGTTGGTAAAATTCTGGTGGTTATCGATATACATGGTGGATTACCGGAGGTCCTTGAGGTTGAGTGGTGAGGGCGGAGGATACACCAGAGGTTATATTATTTAGTCATACCCTTTCGTTGTAGTCTTTGCGCTGCATGGGACACCTACGTCGGGACTGTAAAGGTCTTGTGGAAGAAGAGGTTGCATAAGATTTTCAAAACATATGGAATATACTAGATTTCACTCTTGATGTGGACATTTTTGGGTCTGGGAGTCTACACTATCTACCTGAGCTGGATAGTCAGCGTGATCCATTGGATACACTCACAGGTTATCTAAAATTACTTGAACCTACTTTGTATGCTTCTTTAAATTTATGGGAGAGAGATGCTTTGGATACCTCGCGCTGGCTAAAACGTACTACTTCCAGAGAAACCTCACACATTGAGGTTGATAGGTATTTTTCGGGTCCGGTCACTCATGAGTTTGCTTGTCGGGAGCCAAGTGTTATGACACTGTTTGGAACTGTGAAAGCAGATCCTATTAAACTTGACAAGCATTTTACCCCCCCTGTTTATGTTCCTCGTCTAAGGTCTCCTCCTAATTGTGTCGATCAGAGTCAGGAAATTTTCTCCTCTTCCCCATCTTTACCCCTGTCGGATGGGACTGTTGTGGTTCCTGGATGTACAGAATCTGAGGAACATGAATCTTCTCTTTCTATTGTACTGGATTCACTACTTCCCTTCATTCGGGACAATAAGTTTGTTGTTCCTTTACGAGTGTATCTAGGTATTATTGTTTATGATGATTCCACCTGTGGGGGGAAGTCTAGTACATCTAGTAATCACGTTGAAGGGATAGGAAAGGAGTATGCATGGTCTAGAGGTTTTGGAATTGAACATTCTCCCATTAAGACTCGTTGACCAATAAATCATGTGATACTGATCTCTCTGCCACTGATTGTGGGGCAGTTAGAGAAATGAAAGCCCTAGCAAGGAAAAAATAATAATCCTTCTTTCTTTGAGTATTAGAGGGGTCAGGGGCACCCTTAAAGCCACCTCTTTTCACCGTCTTTTGGATCGAGTTAGTCCAGAGTTTATTTTTTTACAGGATACTTTAGTTCATGAGAAAAAAGCTAGGGATTTCATAAATATTTTTCGTTCTTATTGGGTTTCCTATGTTGTAAATTCTCTTGGTACTTCAGGTGGTTTAATAGTCACTTGGGACCCAAATATTTTTTATTTGATACCACATCTCACTTGCGGTGGTATTCTGTTGACAAGAAAAGTTATTTCCAACCAGAAGGAGCTCTCACTGCTTAATATTTATGGCCCATGCTCGGATAGGATTTATTTTTGGAATTTAGTGGTTGATAGTGGTCTCCTATCCTTTAATAATTTGATCCTTGCAAGAGATATAAATATTAATCTCTCGTCTGATGAGGTCTGGGGAGGCACTGATTCTCCCGGTTCTTTGGCCGGAGTTTTCAAAGTTTTGTTCCAGTCAAAAGACTTAGTGGATTTAGGACCAGACAAGTTAGTTCCAACCTGGCGAAATGGTCACCTCAAAATTCATGCTATTTCAAAGAGACTTGAATGATTCTTTATTTCATAAGGTTTATTAACTTTGAGTTGCATCTATCGATCCTGGGTGGAGTATCCCTTTATATCCGATCATGCCCCAGTTATTGTTCAGTTGGAAATAACCCTGAAGTATAAAATGTATCCCTTTAAACTTAATCCCCTTTGGTTGATTGACGAGGATTATAAAGTACTTGTTCATCAGGTTTTGAAGGATCCAAAGTTTACTACAAAAACTAGCAGCCAACGTAGACTTTTTTGGAAACTAAAGGAACTAAAGATACAGACAAAATTGTGGGTGAAGCATAGAGTCGGGATCATTCTTCAGCGCATGGAAATTTCAGAATCAAAAATAAGAGACACTTTTCTGATTTTTGTGGATGATTATTCACATTCTAATAAGGAACTTCTTCTTGGTAAATTAGAGAAGGAAATAAAAATTATACTACAAGCAAACGAAGAAAAGTGGAGACAACGAAGCAGAGCGATCTGGGTTAAAAGTGGTGATCAAAATACAATTTTTTTTCACCAATTTGCTAACCACAGACACAATCGAAAGCATATTTGGGAGATATTTGATGATACTCGACAAAGGCTTACAGGGCAGAAAACAATTAAGGAAGAGGTTGTACACTATTACAAAAATTTATTCAAAGCTCGTTCTTCTTCTTACACTATTAAACAAGTGCAAGTGACTAGTATTTTCTCCAGGATGGTAAACATTGATGAGGAAAGATCCTTGTATGTCCCTGTCAACTTAGAAGAAATCAAAGAAGTTTTAGCACTTTTCAAAAAATACAAAATTCGAGGCCCCGATGGTTGGACTGTGGAATTTTTCACACACTTTTTTGATCTGGTTGGAAAATATATCTTAGAGATGATTGAGGAGTCTAGGCAGAGTGGGTTTATCATAGGAAGCTTAAACTCTACCTTCCTCGCTCTAATTCCAAAAGAAAACAAGCCAACAAATTTTGGGGACTTTCAGCCCATCTCATTACGCAATCTCTGCTACAATTTGATTTCAAAAATCATTCCCAATCAGATCAAACTTATTCTTTCTAGGTCACTCTTAGAAGAACAGTTAGGATTTTTGAAAGGAAGGTAGATTCAAGATGCTATTGGTATAGCCCACGAGTGCCTTCATAGTATAACTAAAAAGAAATCAAAGTCATTGGTTCTCAAGATGGATTTGCACAAAGCTTATGACTGGATAGATTGGGATCTTCTAAGGATGATATTAATTCAAGTGGGGTTTGGTATCCAAATGAAAAAGTGGATTATGAGTTGTGTTATATCTCCTACTTATGTTGTTTTAATCAATGGAGAAACTACAAATTTCTTCCGGAGTGGTTGAGTTTTGCGTCAGGGATGCCCTTTATCTCCGTTATTATTTATCCTCGTTATGGAAGGCCTTAGTATTTTTCATGGACGATGTACTAATCACGACGAAGGAAAATATTCAAGAGTGGTTGGAAATCAATGAACTCATAGTATTTAATTCTGTAAAGCCTCGAATCTTCAAGTAAATGTATAAAAAACTACATTGCTCTTTGAAGGTTTATCCTACTTGGATATTATCCCTTACAGGTCTTTTCTCCCTTACACTTTTTCAGCGCTTGCTACAGGCTTCAAATATCTGGGATATCAACTTAATAATGGGGTGCATCGGGATGATGATTGGTATTGGTTACTGGAAAAAATGGAAAAAAAGATCGGCCTCTAGTGTAATAAATGGTTATCCTTGGGTGGTATCTATATTCTAATTAAATTTGTTATGGAGAGTCAGCTTGTTTACTGGATGTCTCTGGATATTATCCTGCGCTCAGTTCTTAATAAGGTCCAGAAATTGATGTTTAACTTTCGATGGAATGACAACAATGAGACCAATCAATACCACATATGCAGGTGGGAGGTGTTATCTAGACCAAAATTTTGTGGTTTATGGGGATTTCAAAATTTATTTCATTTCAACTCAGCATTCAATGCCAAAACCCTTTGGCGGGTTCTCAATTACGAAGGCATCTGGCATAATATTATTAAAGATAAATATCTACATAATACTACCATCATCAATTGATTTAGATCGGTCTCCTTCAAACATAATTCAACATCAAGGATTTGGAACAGTCTTATAAAGTCCGTCCACCTCATTACTCATTGGGTTAGTTGGGTACCGAGCTCAATTCACCTTATTTATATTGGTAGAGATAAAATATTGGGACTGGGAGACAAATCCATTCTCTCTCATGATATTTTAGAACATTTAAAGCAAAAAAAGATAACGGTACTTGTTGAAGCAAAGAATCATTTTGACCATAACACCCTTACTGAAAACTGGTTCGGAAGTGTAGATATTGGATTAACTAGAGTGTTGGCAGCAGAATGGAACCTTTACCGTAGAGTACTTATTGGAGTTGGAGCCACTATCAAGGACACAGAAGATCAACTAATGTGGACAGGAGGTAATTCCTCTGGAAAAATTTCGGTTAAAAATGCATATTTGGTTCTTATTTCTACAAACAATTATCTGATTCTAGATGGTTGGAAGCATAAAATATGGAAATGGGATCTACAACAAAAGATCAAACTCTTAATCTGGTTGGTGATTGATCAAAAAATATTAACATGGGACATATTACAGCAAAAAGGATGGGAGGGACCAAGTCTTTGTATCTTGTGTAAAAGAAGCTCAGAGGATAACAACCCTTTATTTCTAGAATGCATGTTCACAAAGATGGTATGGGAAAGAATTAAAAACATTCAAAAGACAAAAATAAATTGGGAAGCCAATTCACTATCTGACTGTTTTAATTTATGGGTTAAGGATAAAAATGTCTCTCCAACTCTTGCAACTAGTATATGATGGTTTATTTGGACCGAAAGNTTAAAAACATTCAAAAGACAAAAATAAATTGGGAAGCCAATTCACTATCTGACTGTTTTAATTTATGGGTTAAGGATAAAAATGTCTCTCCAACTCTTGCAACTAGTATATGATGGTTTATTTGGACCGAAAGAAACAAAGCTATTTTCGAGAATGTTGCACCTTCATCTCACTCTGTGGTTATCAAGACACTAGGTCTCTACAAGAAGAAACCAACGACCCAAAATCACTTTCCTATAAGAGACTATTTGATCACTCAACTAAATGGATTTTCCATTTCTTTTTTTGATGGGGCAACGCAGTGCGACAAGAAACTATGTGGAGCAGGGGGGGTAGTAAAAACTTCAGACTCTATGGTCTATATATGGCATCTAAACATCGGTGAAGGTACAAATACTAAGGAAAAACTCTTGGGAATATGGGCCACTCTTATTATGGCTATTCATCTAGCCCTCCCAAAACTTCAAGCTCTGGGAGACTCAAAGGTAATTATAGACTGGATCAATAATAGAGGAAGGCTACAGGCTAGTGTTATCGAAGGATGGAAGCATAGAACAAAGGAACTTATTAAAAAATTTCAGGAAGTTAGCTTTCATCACATTTTCAGAGAATTCAACAAGGAGGGAGATCAGCTATCAAAACAAGATCTCCATGAGCCTGAGGGAAGAATTACATATTACAAATGGGAACTTGGAGACTTAGGTCCCATGAAATACCTAACCTTGTATTGATATATTTATTTATCTGATATTTTGAGACAGTTTATCCTAGTTTTTTGGATAGGTCCATGATTGTTGCAAGCATGTAATCTTGTGATATTTTTCTTTTTGAAGTTATGGTTCTCCGAGTCATGTATGATTTTAAAAACTGAACTGTTCTATTTTGGCTAAGATTATGATCAGTCATGTTAGGGCTAAGCTTATGCTATGAAAGAAGTATGTAAATTTTTTTATATCCTAATCTAATTTTGAGATAATTTTCTATTAAAAAAAAAAGTTAATATGATTTATATCCCTTCTGATATGGGTTTTAATTATTTTGAATGTATTATTTTCTTTTGAAAAATTGATATGATTTATATCCCTTCTAATATGGGTTTTAAATTTTTAACATGGGTCGACATAGAGGTATACACTAACATCTTTGAACAAATTTCTATTACGAAAGGAATAATAATAGTTTTTTTTTAAAGTGTTTAAAATATCATATTTTTAAAATAAAATTCAATAATTAAAGTATAATATTTTCATTTAATAATATATTGTAATATATTTATATTAGTTTTATATTTAATAAATATTTAGACAAACAAAATAAAGATGCAATATTTTTTATGTTTAATAAATTTGGAATTAAGATAGATTTATTGTAGTGTATTTTATCATAAGTATCTAATTAGTAGAATGTTTTTTTAGTATCATTTATTTGATCAATTTAATTTTTTTAATTTATAAGTTATTTGATCAATTCAATTTTTTTAATTGAACTTATAAATGTTAGAGATGTGATACCAACTTAATGTTATAATTTAATTTGTGCTAGTAGTAGATGTGTCTTGCTAGGTGGAATGAAAAAGATAATATAATATTTTATTTTATAGTGTAAAAAAATTTAAAATATGGAAAATTTAAAATAAAATAGGTGGAATGAAAAAGCTAATACAATATTTTATTTTATAGTGTATAAAAAAATTTAAAATATGAAAAATTTAAAATAAAATATAATTAGTATAGATTTATCTTTGTTAATCTATTAAGCACCATCAAAAATAAAGTCCCTTGAGATCCCTTAAAGTGGAAACCAAGTTTTTTTTTAAATACTTTGAATGGATTTAAGATAATATCCATATTATATCACATTATATTAATATAAATATATCCTTTATTTTATATTTTTATTAGCTAAACCTACATTTTTTCCTCTACATTATATTTTTCTTGAAAATCAGTTTTCTCATGTTACAAATATGTATAATGTTTGTTGAAATAATGTAACTGCAAAGAGTATTCTTATTCTTATTGTTATTTTATTCATAAGATTAATCCCCATTATGGATTAATCATGTCGGTAATTGTATTAGGACCAAATCCCCTTTTGCGGATTGGTCAACAGACAATTGTAATAGGCAGAATACGAAGTCGACCCCAGCAGTTATTATTGAGACCCAGAAATAAATTAAAGGTGGGTTTACCCACCTAGAGTGAGAGGTCGGCTCTGCCAGTGAAGACCCTTCACACGTGCCAGTCTTGTATATATATAGAGGCTAGCGCCTCACTTTATCACACAACTCACTTGCTCATTCTTAAGAGGCAAGCTGCAACTTACCAGTTGGAAAGAGGGAGAAGAGTGGCCCATCTTTTGGAGAGGACTATCTGTATTGGTTTGAGTTATCTCTTGACATTGTATTGGCAATTTATGATCAGGAAGTTTTTGCTGGGTTTTCTTCCCCTAGAGGGTTTCCCAGGATAAATGATGTGTCTCTTGTGAATGTGTATTTCTCAGTGATCTTGTTCTTATGTTTCTCTTATCTATTGAAATGAAAAGAACTATAATAATTTCATAAACATTAACATGGAATCAGAGCCAACCTGAAGGAAGCATATTTCACAAGAGGAAAAACGTCACTGTTACCGTACCTAAAAATTAGGGTTTTACAAAAGTGAAGCTTTTCATCTCCAAAACCACCTAAAAAGTTGCGCCCTCCCCCAAGGATCATTTTGGCACCTTCAGTGCACATTTTTCAGTGGCTAGATCTCCTGGAAAGTGAAACCCTAGTTTCAAAAAGTACCAGAAAGCCAGAAAACCAGAGTACAAGAAGTACCAGAAGTACCAGAGTACCAAAAGTACTAGAAAACCAGAAGCACCAATCCATAAATCCACAGATCAAGTTTGAGGGGGTAAAAGTTGGATTTTTAGAAATCTGACTGCACCAGCTAACTCGCCTCAGCCCAGCGCATCTATCCCTTGGATCAGAATTCCAATATTCGAAGTTTGAAAAATTAGGGTTTCCTCATAAAACCCTAAAGTTGCAGTTGCAGTTGCAGTCTCAGAACCAATTGCATTTGTAGTACCAGTTGCAGTTGCAGCCATAAGACCAGTTGCAATCACCATTGAAGTTTTCTTAAGAGTTCGTAATGATTACCGCTGCTACCAGATGGAGCCACTACCTGCAAATGTCATCAG